>CAJUYI010000662.1:290-42498 GCA_910591695.1 Galerucella pusilla | reverse complement strand
CCACTATTCACAAAATTTGTATACTAACTCGTATTTTATGCCCCTTTCCACAAGAAGTCAAATAATAATAACTTTTATTAAAGTAAGTGAGAATATTAGAAAAAGTAGTAGGTGACAAATAACAAAATCATTAAATTTAAATGAACAAAAAACATATTTCTTCTTAGTTGTCTTTATCGCCACTTTCATCTTATGACTCCGCGTCTGGTAAGGAATTTCGTAAGTCTCCTTTTGTTAATAAATTCTTATATACATCGTGAAAACTGTCATCAACAAAAGGAAGAAGCTCAATAAGATTTGCTTTTTTGTCAGCGGTTATTGGATTAGAGGATCTGTAAGACAATGGGACTTTTATATTTTTAGGCCACAACGTACCTTTTCGCAAAAAATTAATTTTTTTAAACGGTGCGTTCTCTTCAAGGCTTGTTTTATATTCAACTACACCAGGCTGTTGCGAGTACCTCAACCACTTGATATCTTTCCAGTACTTTTTCACCTTCAGTGTTAATTTTTCTTTGTTGGAACAGACTTAAATAGTGCCGAAAATTCAAAAAAATCCTCCCCTTCCATTTCAATCACTTGGAAAGATTTTTTTGAACCACAAAGTCGCACCACATTCATCCAGTCTCTTGGATGATCGATTGGAAGTGAATGTTTTTTCTTCTTCTTTTCGATAATTGAATTAACTCCGTCACATTCCATGTGTGTGTGTCCAGGCACGAGAAATTTGTGATTGATGCACTGTATAGGAGGAAGATCCTTCAGGGCAAGCATGAACATTAAACTGAGAAAAGAATTTTTGTTTTGGCCAGCACAAGTATCTGAATAAAACGTGATTTCCTTCAGATGTTGCGAACTTTGTTTCAAATACTTGAGCAGGCACGAAGCTATTTGATTGCCACCCCTTGCTGCAATAGCTTCTTCATGCCACATAAAATTGAAAGCTTTTTGTTATTGCATCGATATAGTGTTAAATTATACATCCATAATTGGCGTTTGTGAAACGCTACTGAAGTTTCAATTGCCGGAGTTGGGAGACACTGTTGTAAGTCAGAAGTTAGTACTTCTTTAAATGAGTCTGGTAATGGATGCCTCTTCTTTGAAGTGACGTTTTGCTTCATATGCCTCTTCTGCTTCCTTTTGGTGTTTTTTAAGATTTTTTTTATTTCTTCTTTTTCAGGAACATTAGAGTTTACTTTGAGTAACATATTATACTTTTCACATGATGCACAAGTATCTTTATTCAACGATTTAGTTTTTATTCCCAATTCATGAAATTTAGTTTGGTATATAAATCTGGAAACTGGCGTTTTGTTCGAAGGGATCCACTTTTTATACTTATCATATATTTTACTGAGGGTTTAATAGTGAGGTGAGTACTTCTTATCAGTTTTTTTTTCTACAATAATGACTTTCGTAAAAAGGGATAGCCAGAATATGATGACGAACGAAATCTATATCTTCTTCGGATATTTTATTGGCTGGTGATGATTTGCCTCTTAAATCATCATGTGTGATACCATATACCGAAGCTCTTCTCCGTATTCTGATTCCGCATTTTCACTTTCAGTAATATAATTTGGGTCGGCATTACTATCATCCACAGGCTCATCTTGATCTTCAAAACCTTGTTCCATTCCGTCTATATTATTCTGCCTTCTTGAGTCTACTTGGTCACTCTCTAGTTTGTCCTGCGTCTCTATCAGATAGTTATTTCGTTTCCCAGTTATCTCATTCGTGTTGAATTCATCCTCCGTGTTCATCTCCCTTCGTGATTCTGACACTTCAATGTCTTCTATGATTGTATCAATTTTTATTCTTTTTCCATCCGCTTTGAAGTATGTTTAATAATTTTTATTTTGTAACAGGTAATTTGGGTGTGGATCACTATTCTTTACTAGTTTTGTGTTTGAGGTATAGCTTAAATCTACTTCATTATTCGAGTTTCCATTTTCATCTGTCTGTAACAGTAATATAATAATAAAATTAATGATTATTGTCCAGTAATATTGTAAAAGACATTCTTCTCCGTTATTTACTTCAGTTGCTTTATTTACTTCCCTGTAATGATAGTGCATCCCCTTCACCATTTGGGACTATTTCTTGTGTGCCTTCGTCTATTAGGTCATGATCAACCAAACATGTTATCCCTTAAAACTTGTATTTTTTGTTTAACTGTTTCTGCAGGGTATAAGGAATCATTTTTACTAATATCTTGAATATCTTCTCGTTTTTCTATCACACATTCAGTATTCAAATCTCAAGAGAGATGGTGGAATTAAATCGAAAATTACCACAGAAGCTTCTTTGTCTAGCTCACTTGTGTTTGCTAACAGCGGCGTTTCTGAGTGATTATTGTCTTTGTCTAAAATTAGAAGTTTTTACCAAAACCAATTTTATTACATATAATAGTTTGTTTCGACTCACCGCGACTGAAAGTTTTAGAGGACCTTTTATTTTTCACGGTAGCTCAGTGGCGGATTAGGCTTATTGCCGCCCTAGGCCCTGTCTGATACGCTGCCCTTTTAAATCAACAAAATTCTATATATTTTGATTCACAATTGTTATTAAAATATAGCTTTTATTTTTTACACGACCCATAATGAGAAGCATTAGAGAGTGCTCTATTTTTTATTCAAATATAATCATTAAATAATACAAAATTTTTCTATTAAACTCTAGGTAGCATAACAAATAATAATTAGCATTTTTTTCAAATTATAATGTATTGCTCAATCTGTAAATATCTTCTTCCTGGCTTTTGACCGAGCAAAATCAGCAACTATGTCATCGTAATCAATTTCTTGAACTAGTTGAGCTTCAATAGACAGTAATGCCAAAGCATTAAGTCTGTCTTGGCCCATACTTGAGCGTAAATAAGATTTAACCCTTTTCAAGGTGGGAAAAGATCTTTCTCCTGAACAGTTGGTAGCGGGAATGCTCAAAAAATACGCAGAGCAATGTCTACATTCGGATAAACATCTCGAAGTTTTCGAGAATGCAATACATTGTATATTTCTTTTGCGGAGCGTACATCTTCCGTATTTGCTAGGGAATCTTTGAGCTAACATTGTATATAAATACATTCATTTCCTTATGTCTCTTCCAAATCATTAGGATACTTTTTAACTAATTTATTAGCAAGATTTTTCAATTCTATCGTATCTATGTCAAATAAATTATCAAAAAAATTAAAATTTTCGTAAAGTCTTTGATAAGCACTTTTACGTCCGGCCAATTGTACGCTTAAAGTATCTAAAATTCGGTAATACACATTGGTCCGAAAATTTTCGTGACCAGATGATGGTATTGTTTCATTCACCCTTGACTCATCTGCCCGAATTTTTCTGGTTTTCTTGCGATCTGTATCATAATGGTTGATTCGTTCTTGAGATATCGTACGACAAAAATTTTGTTTACAACGCTGAAACTAATCAGAATGTCTTCCTAGGACCTCAAAACCTTAAGATCCGATGAGAACAAGATTTTTGAAAATCAAGATGAAAACAATAACTCCCCTATTTTTTTTTTAATCTTCGATTAGAAAAAGCGGAAAGTTAGTAATTTCAAATGCTTTATATATGTAAGAGTAATCTCATCAAAGATAAAATAGTGAAAAGTCATTTAGTAATTCGCAAAGAAGCTTATAATTCGATTGTTTCTTTTTTATTAACGTTATTCGATAATTAGACTATAATTGATTCCATCAAAATATTAATAATGCACCCTCAAATTGAAAAGTCAATAAAAAAATGAAGTATTTTATAGTCCATAGAAAATTTTTAAAATATTAAAAAAAAACAGAGCCATTTAAAAATAAATTTTTGGTACATTTCTTCGGCTCTTGAAGTTTTGCCGCCCCCCAAATCCCCCCGGGCCTCACGGGCCTATGCGTAAATCCATTACTGGACTTAGCTCGAAGTTCAGCAATTAATTTTGCTCTTTTTGACTCCGACATAACCTCACAATTTATAGACAAAACTTTATATTGATGAATGTAAGTTAGTAGTTTATGTACTTTAAATGGGTACTTGCACTATACTAATGTTAGTCACCTTACGTTATCTTATAACCAAAACAGAAAATCACTAGCTTGAATAAACTTTTATTATTAACAACAGACAAGTTCTCTTGACTAAGAAACGTAAAATGTTATAAGTATAATTATTACTCTTGATTTTGGATTAACACAACTGTGAAAACTGGTACATGTAGAGTTATACCTGACAAAATTAAAAGGCTTCGGTGGAAAACGGGATATGTCGATATAGACCTTATTTTCTATGCAAGTTTAAATGTTACATGTCAACTTATATCGTTTTTCACAACTAGTTTAAATATATTTGAATAGTTTAACTAGATATAGTTAGATAGACTTAGGTCTGTAATCTGTCGTGAATGAAAATTACACGGAATAATATTATGTAGACTTGTACCATAGGAAGGTTATTTTCAATGGCTCACAATCGACATATATCAATTTTCACGACAGTAGCTTCACAAAATTACAGTTATACCAGTAGTCACCAGATAAAAATGGATAGTTTGTATTGTAAGACTTACACCACTTTTCACAGAGGAGCTTTAATCAATTTAGAAAGCCCTGCAGATAACTCAAATTTCAACTTTTTAGACATATATCACTTTTCCCATACACGCGCCCATTATATTGTCATCGGTTCTTAGTGTTAAATCTCAATTCAATCCGACGTATTGCAGTCAATTGAACATCTTCCAGATTTCGTTTCATACAAATAATTCCAGAAGAACAGTCGATTTCTTGATTTTTCTTGATAGATCAAATATTATCCAATTAAAAATAAGTCTTCGTCTATATTGATAGGTACTAAATACTGATTTCAAAAATGTAATACCACAGAAAACTCCATGAAATCTCACAATCTTGTTCCATTGTTGTTTTCTTGGTTAGCGTCATTTATTAATTTGAATAAATTCCTTCCTCTGCAATATCTTATTAAGCCGAGTGAATGGAAAATTTGATATGTAAGGGGATGAGACCGAAGAAAGGGAATTTTCAAGAAACAATGGAAAGTTTCCAAGATTACACAGATTATGGGATTTAGATAATATTCGACCAATTCATAGCATGAAATTAATTGTATTCTGATGATTATTTCCATTTCCATTTTCAGAACTATAAAATGTCCATAACGGATTAAATCTAAACCAAAATATTGGATAAGATTGTCATTTCGTCGTTAAAGGTATATTTTGAAATGTTTTGAACAGACGATTCTACCAACAACATTTTCAATAATTAACATGTTGAAGCTGTTATCTCTCAGATATTATTGGATGGTTTTCCTAGACAACACATGCGATAACTGTAGCGTGTTCCACGGAATCAAAAAGTTGGAAATGTGTTGGTAGAATATGAAAATTGGGAAAACAATAATAAAGCAGTAAGATGGTGAGAATTGTGAAACTAAGTTTGAGAGCGATAATTATAATAATAATAAATGAGCTTATTGCTGTGTTATAGAAATACAATACAAGCAAAGCCAACGTTCGCTTTTAGATGATGTTCTCATACCAGCTAAGTAGCTCTGTTCCACGCAACCGCAAAACTAAAGATTAAATATTCTTCACCTATAGTAGTGTCTTACATGCTCAAATAACAAACGTTAAGTAACCCAATTTTGTGAATGTTAAAATGAATTAGGCCAATTTTATCTGCTTAGACTTAGATGTTGATGTTATGCTATTATTAAGTAGAGACTTCTTAAGGTTGAGCTTAAATCGAGAAATGGGTACGGTTTTGTAGATTTCGGGAATCATGTTGTACAGAGATTAGCAATGTTATATGAGAAGCTAGATCGAAATAACGTGGTCTTATGTTTCGGCATACTAAGTCTATTTTTCATATTCAGCCCGCCAAGGTCTGCAAGATGATTGGAGGTTGGATTTCGTCGTCCGATGCCACAAATAAAACGAACACACATATTTTGGATTCGCTGTAATCGATTTTGATCCAGTTGTGTGAAGGCCGGTCCATATATTACATCACAATGGTTAAACTGTGAGAACACTAGGCTATCACAGAGCATAGCTCCGGTCGTTTTATTAAATAATTGTCTGTGTGAAAATAAGAGTTTTGAATTGCAAAATGCTTTCTGGATAATTGATGAAATATGGGAGGAAAATGTTAAGGAGTCATCTAAAGCGACTCCAAGATTTTTTCCACAGTTGGATAAAATTAAACTATCGTTATTTATTTTCAAGTGTATTTCACTTTTGATTTTATTTTTCTCAATTCCATGACTTTCGATTTTGAAGAATTTATACGTAAGCAGAATTTAGTTGAAATCTCTATAATAGTTTAAAGTCCTTTGTTAATTTTGTAACAAGCGTCTTCAACTTCTTTTTGGAAATTGGGAGGTGTATATGGAAAAAAGCGAAGGACCTAAGATGGATCCTTGCGGAGCCCCTTCGACAATTTTTTATTCAGAAATACTCTTTGAGATCTTTGATCTTAGTAGGACTGCAACATTTTTTGCGCTTGTTTAACAAAACACATATAACATAAAGACAGAATCAAAGAGTGATTAATTCCATCAAATGCCTTAAAGTAGTCTAATAAGATTGAGATGCAAAGTTTGTTGGAATCGACATAGGAAGATATAAGAAAATCCCAACCAAAACTTCAATATTGTTGATAGTACAGCGGAAAATTGTGGAAAAAATGAGATAAACTGAAACATAAACTCGAACATATCACTTTGAAGTAACTGAAGAGTCTGGGAGAAGAGTGTATGGGCCGGAAGCCAAGCACTCTGGAAATTTGGGAAATACCTCAAGCACCTTTACATCACCTGTACATCACGATTTTTCAGGGTAGATAATATCCAGACAAAGGTAGCTGGAACGCTACCGAAACGTCGAAATAAAAAAAATAAAAAACATTATTGTGGTTTTTATTCCCAAAAAATAGGAGGAAAAATAATAAATAATGGCACAAGGAACCTACAGAAGATATCCAGACACCCATTTTCCCCATTTCTCCCACTACCGCCCAGCCTAAATCAGCATACATTTAAGTTAGATACATAAATGGTTGAACTATGAATAGTTCTTACGTACTAACCATGTTGAACAATATCGAGATATAACTACAACTCACCTCATTTTACTAATATTATTTTCTGTGCCTTTCTCACCTTCATTTTGTCATTGCAATGGTGAATTATCTGAGAGCCCTAATATATTGATCATTAATCGATAATAGTAAAGACAAAAAATTTCCCTTTGCTTTGAATCAGAAATTCATGAAGTCATGAAAACAAGTTGAAAGTTTTTGAAACGTTCTACATATCAGTTGGAGATAGTACGACAGCAGATGAATGGAACTGATAAGTAATGAGTTATCAATGCTCCAGTTATTTAAGTAGAAGTGATATTGGCATGAACATGCACGTAGTGCATTTCAAAGCAGATGTTTAGATTGCAGCATCCGTTCGAGGTCTAATAAGTAGAGGTCTAATAAGTAGATTATAAAATATTGGTAGTGATGCCGATGCGGATAACAGTCTCGTATAATGCGATTTTGATGAATTTGGGATGAAGGTTGTGTGAGCAGGTTTGTATATCCCCATATACAAGATCCGATGAATCTTATTCAGGTGACCTTGAGTGCCATGGTAGTGTCAAAATCTACCGTACATAGGTACGTTTAATCATATAAATGGGCCCTCACTGATGCAAACACGTCGCAACGTACCATGGCCAACACTGAACTTTCAGTTGGCACAGGAATCCGCACAAACGGTTATGACACGTTTCACCGCCCCAGGATAGTCTGCCCCCGTTTCGCCCTCCCAAAAAAATGCAATAATATCAAATAGCGGATAATTTAAACATAACGTTCCATTAGAAATGTATCCATTATATACAAAATTTTTTGAATAAAATATTGTTAGCATTCCATAGTAATTCTCAGTATATATTGTACCATACCTTTCGAAAATATTCTGTATCCTTGTGGATGCTAGATCATATATTTTGTTCACTTTTGACTGAACGCCTAGCAATAATTGGGATATTTTGTATCTACGCAAACACTGTGCATTCCCTAACTATTCATAAACTGGAATATATTTGGAACTAAATTTCCACAGGTCCTTAGTAAATCACATAGCCAGCCTTCTATGCTGTTAAGTATCTCATGGACATCCCAATGGAAAATTGAGAAGCCTGTCTCTGTGTTTTTTCATTCTACATAGTCTGCAATGTGCAGTGTATTTTTCGGAAAACTCCCATCCTCCACGAGTGTGAAATTGATCCACTACTGATCACACCGGAATGGAAGCAGGTGCAGTAATTCTCCGAATCCATGAAGCGAGTTTGTGTGATTTCAAAAAAAACGGAAATGTAGTTTTTCTCCTCGTTAAATTTTGCTACTCCATGAATTGAGAGAACGATGCGTATCTTGTGACTACTACACCCAATGAAGAACATGAGAAGACTAACAATTCTGTTACACGCGCGCACGCATACTTTGTAGTTCGTTGGGTATTATTCCTGGCAGATTGCGCAGGTGGCTGGCTTATTCTTCGGTCCTGTTCACTCGCTGGATCGGTGTGATCTTCCGCACTTGACACATAGGATGACGGGTGGTGGTCGGTGTGTCGTCTTTCTGTTTTCTTTGATGGCTGTGTCTATCATTTCTTTGTCGCCTTTCTTCCGGATGATGACTTCTTTTTTGTGGTTTTTAGATGCTTCGGATGGACATCACTTCCGTAAAGTCCATCCTCTCGACTCCGTTGTCATCGTTGCGGGGATTCAGTCACTTGCGCCGTTCTACGGACGCTCTCTGAACGGCTTTGGCTTTTGTTTTCAGATGCCTTTCATTTTTTTGCCATGTTTTGCATGGCAAACCTCAGTCCCAACATCTCTTCCTCCATACTCCTAATGTCTCCTCTCAGCTCTTCTGCTTTTTTCTGGTTCTCAGAACTGCTTTAATCCATATGGTCATCATCGGCAATTAATACTTACTTATATTCACTTGAGCTTGATCCTTCACTGGCTTTAAATGGAGTACTTTATCATTTCACAACAAATTTCATGAAAATTTCAAACGGCTTCTGGAAACATTAAAAAAGTTCTTGACAAAAAGGACACAATAAGTTTGCCAAGTAATGTAGGCAAGCATGTGCTTGAGTATCAAAGTATTTCCCAGCTTCAGTTGAGGTTTAAATCTTAAATAATATCCTAGCGTGTATTGTAACCGTACTTTCTCCACTTGAGACAAATGCCCAGCAAGAGACATCCTCCCAAGGGTGAATCTACTCCATGTTAATACTACGTATGCCAGAGGGTTGACAGACTACAAAAGCTCCAGGACGCCAATACCTTTTGGACATCAACAAAAGAATGAATTCAACTGAAAAGAAAAGTGAGGTGGAGAAGGTAAAAACACCTTGTGATATTTTATTGAAACAAGGAAAAAAATGAAAGTTGAAAACTTACGTTAACCCGGACACGATCTCCTACAGCTCTCATAGCCGGGTTGATTCGAAAAGAATAATAGAGAGTAGGTATGGAGTTGATAAGAGTATAGAGCAAAATTGAATTCAATTTTCCTCTTATTTTTTTAAATCCTACTCCACTAGAAAAAATTTTGAATGAGATTTTTTTATTCTGATTTATTTTCCGTAATTAGGATTGAAAGCTTCATTTACCTGGTCACTTGTCTCAGCACCTAATTAAATTAGCTGGAAATCAACAGTATACAATACAATGATCTATTATTACACTGCACTCTTGACTGCTTCAGCTCGCACTGCTGATGACTTGATCTGAGACTTTTGATAGTGTGTCGTAATGTTAAATGAAAGCTACCGGAATTTAATCTTGCTCCACGAAAAACTAACTATTACTCCTTCGATATTGGTCACTGGAAGTAATTATTTGTTGGAGAATTATGACTTATTTTTTTCAAATGAAATAGGTCCATCACAATATTATAATGTGAACTTTAGTCGTTAGTCATGATCACAACGGTTGAATTTACAATGCTTTTGAGGCTACGTGATAACATTCCACTTTGGAGTAATGTTCTTTCTCCATTACTGTTTATTAAGTTGTGAATGAATTAACCCTTTTGTTTTCAACAACAATTTCTGACAATGGAAATACTCTCATACATCGATAATTTCTTGAAGCCTTCAAATGAAATTTCATCAAAAAAAGCTGCAGTTGATCCGATAGCTCTCTACCCACTTAAAAGTATACCGATAAACCTCCGCTTTGTATTCTACAGGTTTCACCTTCATATAATAACCGATATGGAACTGAAATGGAATCGCATAGAAGCAAAGTGAATTATGACTGTGAATCAAGCAAAAGAGCTGGGAGGAAATATGTAAATATATTCATGTTATTTACGTCAATTACCTACTCGCAACTGATGAACCAATTCTATATAATTTACAACCAACAATTCAACCCAAATCTAGTTCAGTATCACTATCGTGTTCACTTAAATGAAACCTGAGGGTGCTTTATTGACATCAGCGTTTCGATATGTAACTTCAACCTCAGTGATAATATGCTGAATCCAATTTTTTCAGCTTTCATGAGGAATATGGCTCCACTACCGCCTGCTTTATATCGATGGTACAATATTCGAATCCTATTCAAGAAATAGCTTTGCAGAGAGTTGTTTGGCTACAACAAAGTTTCGTCTTCAATTAACCACTTTTTCTATACAATCTATGGTCCCTGTAATAATCTGTGACTAACAGATCTTGCATTTCCTTGTATGACGATATGTAGTGGTGGTAGGTTTACTATTACCTCCAGGGCCGCGGTCGGAGTCGTTTTCATGGCCCCCGTGATACCAAGGCAGGCCTGCCTTTGAATACCACTTAGCTGCTTCTGCGCTCCAATCTGCAGTGTCCTGGGCCACCAGACAACTGATCCATAGGTTAGCATTGGCCTCACGACCTGTGTGTATAACCATTTGGTCATGTTGGGATTTAAACACCAATTTTTTCCACACATTTGCCTGCACCTTCCAAGGGCGATTCTGGCCTTGTGGGTGGTTTTTTCAATGTGGGAGTTCCATGTGAGCTTTTGGTCAAATATTACCCCTAGGTATTTAACTTCCTTCGCAAATGGAATTTCCACTTCATTAATTTGCGGCTTTTGTAGACCTTGCAATTTTCTCTTTTTTGTAAACGGTACCAGTGTAGTTTTGTGGGGGTTCACTGCCAGTTCTTCCTCCCTACACCAGCCACTCACTATGTCTGTTATTGTGTCTGGAAACCGTCCTCTTATCACGATAGCAATATCGTCCGCGAACCCCAGGCACTGAATACCTTCATCTGAAAGCCTTACTAGAAGCGTGTCTACTAGAATCGCCCACAAAAGGGGCGATAAGACGCCTCCTTGAGGACAACCCCTTTCAACCCCCTTTATGATGGTTGCTTCCCCCAGAGTGGATGTGATTATCCCATTCCCTAGATTAGCTGCAAGCCACCCGAAGATGATGGGTTCGACCCCTTGTTATAGATAATGGAGAGGCGTTATTGAATGCTCCCTCTATATCCAGAAAAGTAACTACTGCTATTTCCTTGTCGTCGATCGACTTGGACAGTAGCCTGTTTAGATCGTCCAGAGCTCTCTCCTTAGTCTCTCTCTCGTTTACGACGCAGATATTCATATGCTCCGGCCGGGATTTGAACCCGGGCCGCCCACGTGGAATGCGAGCATTCTACCTCTGAACCATTATATTATTAAAATTCTATGCAAAGCTGGTATTCGCAGTGCTGGTGATCTACTTGAATTTGTTCGGATAAATTTTTACTATTATTTCCATAATTTTTTTGCGCGATTAAGGGGTCTAGCACATTTACTTTTCGAAATACAGGGTGTTGAAATTTTGAAAACTTGAATGTTCCAATTCGATATCTTTAAAATGGATGGATAAATTGATTTGACATTTGGCAGGTTGTTTTTAAATGTAAAAGGGCATATTTTGATAGAAATAGAAGTTTGTGCAACTAGTGTGGATATGATGGCTGTTAAAACTTTATTTCTAAATATTAGAAAACGTGGCAACGCCATCCGACTGGCCGGAGTCAATTCTCTTTTTTATGTATGTTATTGTTTTTGAGCGCTAACGGCCAACAAAGGCGAGAACCCACCACTTCTTACTTTGCTTTCGCCGCAGTAACTACCACTGTAACATGTGCTATTTTTAAACAACAAGTAATATACAGTCAACTCTATTAACAAATAAGTTAATTTGAACCAACAAAACCTAAGTATACAAACATTTTGGTCTTCGATCCAGATAAATATAAAATTAAAAAAATATCTACATAGTGTAAAAACTTTTCAATTATCAAGAATCAAACAACGATCGAGTGATTCCAGTGGCCCAGTGAAGTGGCGAAGAAAAGTAGGGAGTGCAGCAACAAGCGATAGTGACTAACTGACTGAACGACTGTAATTCAGGTACATTTTCAATTCAATTTCTATTCTATTCCATTTTTCCCTTTATCTTAGGTTCATTTGATTTATTAAAATAAAAAAAAAGTATTGAATCTAACAATATATTCAATTAACTATTGAAAACTAGTTCATTTATGTCATTTATAAACTAGTTCATTTATGTCATTTATGTGAATTTTATTACGACTAGAAAGACAATTTTGGCGCCATTTTACATGACAATAAAGATATACACGAGGTAGGTATGTCTCTTACAATTTTCAATTGAACAATTATAATACAATTTATTTTCTATAGAGTTTTCTATTCAATGTGGCAATTTATTATACAATTTCATGAGTTTGGTTTAGAAAGATCAATTACCTACCTATGCAATTACTTCAAAAGTTCAATAGATACAACTATTAGATATTTTAGTGACAATTTTACGCCTAGTGATAAGGTACGATTAAGTTTAAACAATTGAACAAGGTATTCGATTTTAATTAAGGTGCAATTTCCTATTGTAGGCTATTTTTCAATATTTATCAAGTTGAAAGTTAAACAGTACCCCCAACAGAGATTAACGACCCCACAATTCTATACCGTAAAAGGGGTACAATTAAACAAAAACTAACATTATTAGAAAAATTTATAAATAGTATTAACACATCAGTTCCAGGAGCTAATGAAATCCAAATGCGATACGACAATCATTTAAATCTATTGGATGACTTTGACAAAGTCCAATCGATTATAGAGTCTGAATGAAAAGAGGATGACTTGAATGAACAATTTAACGAACGCAATATATTTCAAATTTGATATTATGTTGCTATTGATATTCTATAACAATTTATTCACAATTTACAACCACGTCTAAATACAAGTCTTGAACAAAATTCAAATTCAGGTCACAACGTTTCGTCAAATAATTTTGACCCTCTTCAGAATATTCTGCTGCCAAAGTTAAAATTACCTAGCTTTGATGGAGAGTTTCATCATTGGCTTCAATTCAAAACCAATTTTAAAACTATTATATGTGACAATACGAATTTAAATGAAAATCAGAAGTTTCAATTTTTAAAGGCGTCCCTAGATGGATAAGCTTCTTGATTTATTGAAGGTTTAGACAGTACAGACAAGCCATTTGAAAGAGCTTGAAATCTTTTATCTGAAAGATTCGATAAAAAACAATTCTTAATTGATAGCCATTTTAAGCCTATTTTAGGTGTGCAAAATATTACTAGAGAAAACTATGTGCAATTTCGAAAGTTATTAGATGAAGTTACTAAACATTTAACGGCACTAGAAGGTTTAGAGTTACCTAAAGACACTTTATATGATTCCTTTATTATTCATATTGTGTCTAATAAATTGGACAAAAATACAATTCGTGACTGGAAAGAAATAAAATATCACACTGACTTACCAACTTTGGAAGAATTTATGAATTTCCTTAAAGACATATCTGACATTTTACAATGTTTGGACGATTCTCAACAATCAAATAAATCTATAGACAATTTTAGTGAAAATAAAAACAATTCAGTACATATGCTTTTATCAACAAATAAATCACTGTCATGTAATTATTGTAAACAAGTCCATACAATTTATAAGTGTCCCCAGTTTTTAGCTTTAAATGTTGATACAAGAATGCAGAAGGTTAAAAATTTACACTTATGCGAAAACTGTTCACTTGCAGGTTATGATAAACAAAACTGTAAACACGGCAATTGTACAATATGCAAAAGAAAGCACAATACACTGCTTCACAAACAATATAATGCAATACCCCCGGTAAACAATGCTTCTAATGAACAAACAACGTCGATGAATATGGTTGTAAACCAAAATTTAAATAATACGATTTTAAAGGTCGAAACTTCAAACAATTCACTTTTATCTACCGTCACATGTCAAGTCAAAGACAATCAAGGCAATTATCATCAAATAAGAGCACTGCTGGATTGTGGAGCTCAATCCAATATAATAACTGAAAAGGTTTGTAGTTTACTGAATATCCCATTGCTTTCTACCAATGTCTCAATTTCTGAAATAGGTCAAAATATATCTCATGCAAATAAAAAGTGTTCTATTACTCTTCCTTCTTGCGTTAATGATTATAAATGTACAATTTCATGTCCAGTCGTCCCTGTAATAACCGGTAATATTCCATTTGAGTATTTTAATCCTAGCACGTTGAACATTACCCGAACAGGTTCTATTATCTGATCCTATGTTTGGATGTCCACAAGATGTCGATTTATTGTTGGGTGCAAAAATATTTTGGAATTTGTTATTAAACGAAAAGATAAAATTGAAAAATTATATGTTAATCAACACCGTCTTTGGATGGATAGTAACAGGTGCACTTCCAATTGACAATAATAAAACAATTGTGTGTAATTTTTCAAAGATTCATATTCCTGAAGACGACCAGTTAAAGAAATTTTGGGAAATCGAAGAAATAAAAGGTTGTAATAAATTTTTATCTCAAGACGATATTGAGTGCGAGTCTTCATTTAACGAAAATACTTTCCGCTTAGAAAATGGTCAATTCATAGTAAAATTCCCATTAAAACAGTCACCAGAAATATTGGGCACTTCTAATCCCGATGCAATTAAACGATTCAAAACATTAGAAAAACGATTTGCTGATGTTCAATTTAAACAATTATACACCGATTTTATCCACGAATATGAAACTTAAGGTCATATGACTAAATTAACCATTGAACCTGATGGAATTCAATACTTTTTACCACATCATGGTATTTTAAAAGAAATGAGTACCACAACTCGCTTACGCGTGGTTTTTGACGGAAGTTGTAAGACATCTACATGGTGGTCGCTTAACGATCTACAATATATTGGCCCTAAGGTTCAGAATGACATTATAGATATCTTATTACGATTTAGAACATACACATTTGTAGTTTCCGCTGACGTATCAAAAATGTATCGTCAAATCCTGATAAATCAAGAGCACAGACCATTGCAACAGATATTATGGCGCGATAATCCCGAAAGTAACTTTTGTACATATCAATTGAATACGGTCACATATGGAACCCGATCAGCCCCATATCTGGCTATCAAGTGTATCAAGACGCTAGCAGAACACAATATGAATCAATACCCTAAAGCCTGTCAAACAATATTAAATGACATGTACGTGAATTATTTGTTGACTGGTTCTAACGATTTAATAGAATTGCAAAACCTATGCAAAGACATCTATGATGTTTAAGCATCGGCTAAGTTCATTTTACGGAAGTGGAATTCCAAAAATTTTAAAGTAGTAAGTGGCTTCAACGATAACAATATCTCAAATGCAATTGAACATATAGGTGATGAAGAAAGCTGCAAAACTTTAGGAATTCAATGGGACAATAAATGTGACATTCTAAAATATACAATTAAACAATTTACTTCTCGGAACACAATTACCAAACGATATATTCTTTCAATTATTGCCCAAATTTACGATCCTTTGGGACTATTAAGCCCTACAATTGTTATTGCAAAATTAATCATACAGAAGTTATGGTCCCTACATATTTGTTGGGATGAGCCTATCCCACAGAATATAGAACAAACGTGGTATCGATTCCAGAATGAGCTTGACTGTCTAAATCAATACCTAGAAATGCTATTTCTCTCAATTATGTACTTACAGAAGTCCATTGTTTTTGCGATGCATCAAGAGATGCCTATTCATGTTGTATATATTTACGCAGTGTTGATGATAACGGACATTATAATGTTCAATTACTTTGTGCCAAGACCAAGGTATCTCCACTGAAGACGATAACAATTCCAAAACTCGAATTGTGTGCTTGTCTTTTAGGAGCACAACTAATAAACGTTGTAATCAATGCCCTCAATTTGAAAAATATCCGTTATTGTTTGTGGTCCGATTCTCAAGTCGCCTTGTGCTGGATCAACACAGAACCCAATTTATTGCAAACTTTTGTTGCTAATCGCGCATCTAAAATACAATCCCTTACAAACATTGAGGATTGGAGGTAGGTGAATACAAAGGAAAATCCTGCGGACTTAGCATCTCGAGGTATAATGCCTAATATGCTAATGTCAAGTACAATTTGGTGGAAAGGACCTCAATTTTTATTGTTGCCATCATCAGATTGGCCAGTCACTAGTTTTTCATTTCCTAAATGCGATCTCCCCGAACTAAGAAAAACTAAAGCCACCTTAGTCATGTCACAATATACACAAAATTTTAATTTATTCACAAAATTTTCTAGTTTACAACGATTGAGAAGAGTTACAGCATACTGCATGCGTTTTATCAATAATACGAGAAAATCTGGTACTAAATCTATTGGTCTATTATCAGTTGAAGAATTGGAAAATACCAATATTATTTTAATAAAATTAGCTCAGTTGGAATCATTTTCTGATGAGTTAAAATCACTTCGTAAAGACTATCGATTGGAAGCTAAGCATAAATTTGCATCATTAGCACCCTTCATTGTGTTGGAGGACGATTAAAAAACACTTACCTACCATTTAATGTCAAACATCCAATTTTACTGTCAACTAATCACAATTTTACGAAACTAATTTTCAATCATAAACATATTCAATTGTTACACCCAGGACCACAATTATTATTAAGCTCAATTCGACAATTTTACTGGCCTGTTGTTGGTTCTATATTAGCCAAACAAACAGTTAGAAATTGCGTAAACTGTTTTAAGTTTAATCCTATACCATTTTCTTGTCCAATGTCAAATCTACCAAATGGAAGAATTATGCCTACATTTCCATTTGAAGTTACCGGAGTTGATTATGCTGGGCTGGCCCATTTTCTATTTTGAATAAACCAGGTAAAGGAGCTGAATTAACTAAATGCTATTTGGCTATTTTCGTCTGCTTCTGCACGAAGGCAGTACATTGTGAAATAGTAACTGATTTAACTTCCAATAACTTTTTAGCTTGCTTAAAACGCTTTGTATCTATACGAGGTATTCCAAAAACAATATACTCCGATAACGGAACTACATTTCACGGGAGTAACAATTTATTAAAGGATTTAGGTAAATTTCTACTCCAAAATCAGACTTCTATTGTCGATTCCACTAGTCAATATATTATCAATTTTGTATATTTATATTTGATCTTATAATAAGCTGTTTTGAAGGCATCCCTTCAAAGAGGGGGCTATTATGTTAAAACTTTATTTCTAAATATTAGAAAACGTGGCAACGCCGTCCGACTGGCCGGAGTCAATTCTCTTTTTTATGTATGTTATTGTTTTTGAGCGCTAACGGCCAACAAAGGCGAGAACTCACCACTTCTTACTTTGCTTTCGCCGCTGTAACTACCACTGTAACATGTGCTATTTTCAAACAACAAGTAATATACAGTCCACTCTATTAACAAATGAGTTTATTTGAACCAACAAAACCCAAGTATACAAACAATGGCCATATCGCACGAGGACGAAGTTTGAGTAAGACGCCGTGCGATATGGACAATCCACACGAGTGGAACAGCATATTTTTTCTACGACCCACTTGAGAAAAAAATCTAGAAAATAAAAATTTCTATAAACTGTAATATA
Source organism: Galerucella pusilla (assembly GCA_910591695.1). Taxonomy (NCBI): domain Eukaryota; kingdom Metazoa; phylum Arthropoda; class Insecta; order Coleoptera; family Chrysomelidae; genus Galerucella; species Galerucella pusilla. The sequence continues at coordinate 24,446 of CAJUYI010000662.1, read as the reverse complement.
ACTTCAAATTGGAATTTTAACAATTCAATTTTATGTTTCCACTAATTTTTTTGTGGTAAACGTGCAGTTCTTGAATGTCAAATTTGTATAATGCCACGGTTTCCCTTTTTAAATATACGATGCTGATATAAGTACCTAGATGTTGCTAGTCGGACTCCCTCATGAAGGGTACCGTACCATTATCTATAATAATGAATATTCTGCTAAATATTTCAGACGTCTACCTGTTGTCGTTATTAATATCAAGCAGAATAATTATTAAAAATAAAATTAACAATAAAAAAAACATCTACATGGGGAATCGAACCCGGGTCTACCGCGTGAGAGTCTGGTTTGCTTACTACTCGGCCACCGAGGCTTTGCAAATTGTTTATCTATAACGTCAAATGTATAACATCATTTTTGCTTAAAAGGAACTAAAGTTCCTACCGTGTGCCTAGCTTTGTGTGCTGTATACATAATTTTTATGAAAATAATATTCCTTTACGTTCTAAATATTTTTTCATCAAGTGGTAGGAGTTGTTTGTCTCACTATCTCAAAAATTAAATATTTTCATTATCGCTTCTGAACAAAGCCCGAAAATTGCTTGTTAGTTGTTATTCATTATATTGAGAGAGTATCGCCATTGCGGTTAGAAATTTAGACATGTTTGATGAATTTGATGTGTAAAACAATACCAGAGTAGCCTAGTTAGTTGACGAATGTCAAATTTTTTTGATGTCAGTGTTCAGCATACTGCGGATATCTCGATTTTTTTCAAAAGGCAACCTAAGTATCACAAAACAGCTTATTTATTTATCTTTTGAAAGATATATATATTTTTTTTGTTTATGACCAGGGAGTGACTCCATTAGCCGATGAAAGATATTTGAATAATATTGAAAAAGTGAACTCATTTCACACTGACGCAGAACTTGCTACGTTGCCTAATACCTCTTAATTTATTTGTGCTAATTTGAAATTATTCTGAGTTTGATAATTCCCACGTAAATAATGAGTGGTTGAAGTTTCCATTGCCTACTATTTTTTTATCAAGAATTTATCAAGGTCAAATAATCAGTACAATACAATTTATTTTAGGTAATGAAAACTGATATTTCATAAGACAAAGGAGAAAATATAGGCTTTCTGTGAAACGTCACTCGACATAGGATATTATTTGAAAGAATTCTGATGCCGGCGGTACGCTAAACGCTCACGTCAAATTTATTTTTTGCTTTTAAATATGCATGATAGAGTTCTGTTAATCGTCCTACAATTTGTTGTGATTAGACGCACAATATATTGTATTTTCTACAACTTTTATTTTATTAAATTCTGACAAGTATATAAATTGACATTAATACATTCTATCAATATATTTATGAACAAAAACAATAATCCCTAACAACTAGAATGTGAGTTAGTGTAGATTAAATAGTTAAGTATTTTCTACACTCCCCCTCACTAACTCATCACTTGATTCCAAGGTAACTTCGCAGATATTTCAATCGTTTTTCACCTAATGATTTGGTAAGTAAGTCAGCGACCATTTCTTCACTGCGTAAATGCCTTAAATCAATTTCGTTTCTCCTAATAACATCTCTTATGAAGTGTTCTTTAATTGCTATATGTTTAGATTTAGATGAAACTATAGGGTTACTTGCTAAATTTCGTGCAGCTTGATTATCGCATTGATTTTTCAAAAACTAGGCTAAGATCTTTTGTTCCCTTTAAGTATCTTAAAACTCTTTTCGCAGCCATCCAGTGTTCAGTACCAAAGCAGGTGTTGAACTGGCTTAGATAACTGACTGCATACGCTATGTCAGGGCGAGTAGCAACTGATAGGTACATTAGTGAACGTACGAGATTCTGATAGGGTACGTCCAATTTTTCTTCTTGGTTTGCTTTTTCCAGCTTTAGATTTAATTCCATTGGTGTTGCATTAGTCTTACAATTTTTCATATTAAATTTGTTTAGAGTGTCTTCAATATAATTTTTTTGAGTCATGTGTATTGTGTCTCCTTTTTTAATAAACTCTATTCCAAGGCAATATCTTAATTCACCAAGATCTCTCATTTCAAAGCAATCCATCAAATATTCTTTAATTTTTCTTAACGGTTTTTCATTTTTATAAGCTATAATCAAATCATCTACGTAGACTGCAATGATTATTCTCTCCCCCTCTTTGGAGGATACGTAGATGCATGGGTCTGCCGTTGACGGCTTGAATCCAAATTCTTGTAATTTGTCATCTAATTTCTTGAACCATTGGCGTCCCGCTTGTTTAAGGCCATATAGTGCTTTCTGTAGAAAACAAACTTTTTCTTTTTCAGGGTTTTGTTTTAAAGCTTCCAGCATATTCTTTGTTTTGATGAATATGTCTTGATTTTCATTCAAACTCTCCTCCAGCATAATTTCTAAAATATACTTTTCTAAATTTTTGGGCATCTCCATGTGAATTTCTTCTTCCAAACTTCCGTTTAAAAAAGCTATTGAGACATCTAATTGATTTAGTTTTAGATTTTCTTCTACAGCTATTCCTAATAAAAACCTGATTGTGCTCAACTTTGTTACGGGTGCAAATGTTTCCATAAAATCAATACCAGGCTGTTGAGCAAATCCGCGAGCCACAAGGCGAGCTTTTCGTCTTTCTAAAGTTCCATCCGATTTCAATTTTTCTTTCAAAATCATTTTACAACCTATTATATTTTTCTTATAATTTTTCTCAATTAATTTCCATGTATCATTTTTTATGTGTGCTTTTATTTCATTTTTAATTGCATCATTCCATTCTTTGTCGCAATCATTATATTTGTCGCATAAATTAGACATCTCAAAATCTTCAGTCCATTTTGGTACTTTGTGTTCTCGTTTAGGTCTTACATCATTGTTTTTTATCTGGCTTCTTTCTTGCTGCAATTCTTCATATAAATTTTCCTTACAATTGTTCTCTATAAGTTCATCTTCAACTATATTTTCTGATTGGTATATTTCTTTTGAAATTTCTTGAGGTTCCATGTAATTTTGATGAGGATTTGTAACTTCTATTTTTATATTTTCATGGGATTTGACTTTATCAATTTTTTCTTCATTTTCTAACAAATTGTATTCAGTTTGCTCTTTATAGTTGTCTTGAAATTTGTCTAAAACTTTTACGTCCCTTGCAATAACAATTTTTTGATGTTGAGGTATCCATATTCTGTAAGCTTTTGATATTTCAGAATATCCCACAAAAATTCCTTCTTGAGCCCGAATTTCAAATTTTGATCTTCTAGGATTTTTATTTAAAACAAATGTTTTTGATCCAAAAACTCGTAAATGCTTAGCATGTGGAGCACGACCAATCCATAATTCAAATGGTGTTTTGCCATTTATTGTTCGCGATGGACATCGATTTAAGAGATAGTTAGCTGTATTTATAGCTTCAGCCCAAAACATTAAAGGTAAGTTGGCTTCAATTAATAAACATCTAGCTTTGTCCATCAAGGATCTGTTTTTTCTTTCTGCTAAGCCATTTTGTTGCGGTGTATAAGGTACTGAAAGTCTTCTTTTTATTCCACATTGTTTTAAATAGTTATCAAACTTTATGTGACAATATTCGGATCTCTCGTTATCGGTTTGTAAATATTTAATTTTCTTGTTTGTTAAGTTTTCCACTTCAGCTTTGTATGTTTTAAATGTATCAAAAACTTCATTTTTATGTTTTAGAAACTAAACTTTGCAATATTTTGAAAATTCGTCAATAAATGTTACATAATATTTAGCTCCTCCTGGTGATTGAATGCTAAATGGTCCCCAGACATCGGAATGAACAATTTCAAGAAGTTCTACTGTTTTTGCAGTTTCTCTATTTGGAAATGGTTGTCTATGAAATTTTCCTTTAATACAAACTTCACAATCTCCTATATGATCAGAAATGTTGAAGTCTAATCCAATAATTGCTTCTTTCTTTAAAGCGGTTTTCAGATCATTTTCATTTAGATGACCAAATTTTCTATGCCAAGTTATGTTATTTGATGAGAAGTATGAGATTTCTTGTTGATTTTCTTTTGTTTCAAGATAATAAAGACCATTCCTTCTTTCAGCTTTAACTACAGCCTTTTCATTGTTATCAAGGATAACAGCATATTCTTTGTCAAACATTACTTTATAACCTTTGTCTGTTATTTTGGCTACTGATAGCAAATTCGTACTTAGATTTGGAACATAAAGGGTATTTGGTAAGTTTATTGTATTTTCAGTTGATGTTGTAATTTTTACTTTTCCAATTCCTTTCAATGGTGTACTTTTGTCTTCTGCTGCTAGTTTCAAGATTCCATTTTCTGAATTATCATGAATTTCAACAAATTTATTTATTGAAGAACAAAGATGAGAGGTACATCCACTGTCTAAACACCAGGATTCTTTGTTTACACCTTCTCGTGATATGGAGGAGAAACATACATCTTCTGCTTTAAATGTAGCTTCTTTTGACGGAAAATCTCTATTAAAATTTTTAGATCGGCAATTTCTCGTTAAATGGCCAAATTTTGAACATTTGTTACATCTAATGCTTCTCGAATTATTATTTGATTGCTGGTTTTGACTGGTTTCACCTCGTTTTTTATCTTGATAATTATGTTTAAAGTAATTATTCTGTTTATGTTTTCCGGTAAATGCTGATTCAGATGTACTTGAGTTATTTTTATTACGAGCTTCATCCTCTTCTAATATTTTAATTTTTAAATTTTCTGGTGATGGTAGCTCATCTCTTGATTCGATGGCTATACGAAAGTTCTCGAATGATGATGGTAGGGAGTACAACATCATTATACTGAGTAAATCATTATTTATTTGTATGTCCATGTCAGCTAATTTATCTATATTTTCGGAAAATGTATTAAGATTCTCTCGTATGCTGTTATCTTTCATTTTATGGGTAAGTAGACTTTTTAAAAGGGTTGCCTTACGTGCAGGTCCTTTACTTTCAAAAATACTGCTCAATTTATCCCATATTTCTTTAGAAGTACAACAATTTCTGATTTGTTTCAATTCATTCGGAGAAATCATCAATATTAATTCTGATTTAGCATTTAAATCTTGTTTTTCCCAATATTGTTTTATTTCTTCTGCAGCATTATCTGCAGGTTTAGCTGCTTTACCTGAAGCATATTCCCAGAGGCTTGCTCTTGTTAGTACGGCTTGAGCTTGTAACCTCCAGGTGTCATAGTTGTTGCTATTTAGAGCTTCAATTCGGAAACTCGTGGAAATATGCGTCATTTTATTTATCAATGGCCCATAACCTGTTGTGATTAGACGCACAATATATTGTATTTTCTACAACTTTTATTTTATTAAATTCTGACAAGTATATAAATTGACATTAATACATTCTATCAATATATTTATAAACAAAAACAATAATCCCTAACAACTAAAATGTGAGTTAGTGTAGATTAAATAGTTAAGTATTTTCTACACAATTTCATACGGCTCTCTTTATCCTTGATACGAGATTTCTTAGTAGCATATATAATAACAACTAAGAAAGTGAGATTTGTTGGTTTTGAAAATTTCATTGAATTTTCGATATATGAACTTATACAACATTATCTTGAATGCAATTCAACATTTGTACTTATAGTACCTAACCGTTTTATGAAAAGATGTGAAATCATGGTTCTCATCTATAATCCAAATTTGACTTACAAAAAATAGTATCGCCCATAAATAGTATCGCCCATCGTTACTCAGAAACTTTTCTATTATCTCAAGTCGAAGAAACAACTATAGAAAGAATTTCTGGCCAATCAGGTAGATGCCGGTAAGGTATCGTAATATTTCCTGAATCTTTCGAGGACTAAAGTCATATTTCATTTGTTATTGTGCACCTGTGCAAGATTGCGGTGAGCAGAGGAACGGAATTTTTTGCGAAGAATTGGTTTAATGTTGAGAGAATCTTTGTAAATTGTCTTGTGTTATCCTGCTATATCATCAAAAGATTCAAATACTACCAGAAGGTTTCAATGTAATTTCAAAATTAAATAAAAAATTGAAAAACTCCTGCGAAAGACTAGTCATAAAAAATGATAGCCTCTAAAATATTTTTCAAGGAGATAAACAAGAAGATCAAGTCGTGGTTTTTCAAAAGTTCTTTTGTAACAAATACATATTCTAATTTGATAATGAATAAAAATACGAAGAAACTTTACGGTAATAATGATGATGAGCTACGTTGGGATCAAAGAAAAGATCATCAGACTTATCCTAGTTATATTGAATTTAAATCCCCCATCCTTCATTCATAATGAAACGATTCAAAGCATTTCTCAAAACAATTTAAATTTTCAGATGATTAATTATCATTCATTGCAATTTAAATATTCCTAATGATATAAATACGCCAAAATTATCTAAAAAGATTTGAATCACAAGAAAAGCTTAAATCTCGAAATGATTTATTATAATACTTCATTATTGACAGAAGCATATTTGCGTCTTCAATCTTTGATTTAAGATTGTTAAAATTGTAACTATTTCTATGTTTGGTATATCTATCAGACAAACGCTCCAATGCAAACCAATGTATTTTTTATGACTACTCTAATAAGTTCCATAATATAATTTCGAGAGTTGGCACATTAACGAAAATACATATAGTTCAATGGCAAAAGCCACAAAAAGTAACCTTAGTGAAGCGAAGGGTTATAGTCAATCAGACACACAGTACCTACTTAGATACGATAATCAGATCAATCCCAGTTGAAAGGAGGGTGAACAGTTATTTCATGAACTAATATATACATTTCTATTGCTCCTAAACCATTGTCGGAAATTCATGATGAACATTCAAAATGTTGTGTCGTCTTCTATAGTCGCATGCCAACAACTACACATTTAGATTGAATTGAAACATAAGATTTAGTTAATTTGTAGTAAGAAAAAAGGTCGATATTGTAACAAATTCAACGTTTTCACGAGCTTAGTTTTCTTTTTGATGATTTCATTTATACTGGTTTTTCATTAATATATTTTGTACCAAAAGTTTATTTTTTATTGAGTTTATTCAAACTCTGTTGTGAGAAAATAAATTCATGTTGTGTTAAATAGAAATAATTTTGCAGCTTTATAAACTCATGTTGATACATTTTTAGTATGGAAAAAATAAATCAAATGTATTGTCGCCAACCTTGATACTCAAAATTATTTTAAACAGTGTAAGCAGAATTTGGTCACATATGTCTTTCTTTTTCTAATCTTTTCCTTTCCTTCGGTACAATAGTCTTATAATATGTTCAAATATGGCAACATTGTATTGGTGCGTTATATATCGTTTTTCATGTTAGATGGTCCTCACTTTGTGGATATAGTGGTGAATAATTATACGGTGCTCGTTTTGATATATAAATGGTTGGTCCTCAGATTGTCGAATATACACAAATTTTAAAACTTTTTTACAAATGAAAATTCACGAGTAGGTATATTATCGTTCACTGTTCACCTAATTTTCGAATTATATTACATGTCCGTCCCTAACGTTCTCAATCCACTCCTTCATGGTGTCCTCACTTTGTATGCTGAAAGTCGTGTCCTCACTTTGATAGCGAAATACTGAATTCGCGTGCAATTGCACGAAAAATACATTAGAGTACCATTTTGCTCGAAAAAAAAAACAAGTAAAATGTTGATTCACTTCACTCCAGTAATGCGAATTGTTCCTATTGAACATCTTGATTCTGTAAACTTTTATTCTACCCTTTTATTATAGTATGTTTTCTCCCAACTTTGAACTGAGTTGTATAAATGGGGACAAAACTTATGTTCTCTCAAAATTCTCTGGACACATTTCATTGGTATACCCAATCTTATTTCACCTCGATTGCCACATTGGGGGGGGGGGAATTTTGGAAGCGGCGGTAAGTAGCGCAAAATTTCATATTCTACGAGTGATTGGGGAAACCAAAATCGCATTCGAGGAATTTAGTACAGTGTTGGCACAAATTAAGGCGATACTAAACTCACGGCCCCTGTGTCTACTCTCAAATGATCCTGGAGATTTCTTGTGCTTAAGTACTGGGTATTTTTTATTAGGGGAAAATCTTCGTGCGTATTTGGAAAAGGATACAACTACTGTTTCGGAAAACCGGATTTCAATATGGCAAAAATGCACAAAAATCCAACAGTATTTTTGGAAACGGTGGTCGGTGGAGTATTCTGTATCTGTTTCTGTAAGAATTTGAAGGGTGGGTGACCCCCACAGCACTTAGGCCACAATTTGCCCATTGGACATCCTTCCGAGGATCAGGCTTCCTTCTGGCTCGTCATCCAGCCTACTTGTTTGAAGAAGGCGATAACGTCGCCGGAAGTAAGCTCCCTCAAGCTGGCTTGTGTTTGCCTGTACTCGCCGAATACAGAAAACCTGAATTGAGAGAGTGTCGGACATTCACAAAGAATGTGTTCGACAGTCTCATCTTCCTGTTCACATCCTCTACAGAGTGAAGTGTCAGACAGACCCAGTCTGTAGAGGTGTTTTCGTAGGTGGCAGTGGCAGTAACCTTTCGATTTACTGTGCCCCTTGATCCAGCCTAGAGTGACTTCGTTGTTGCTACAGGCTTCGATCAGGGACAGGTGACACTCCAGAACGAACTGGGCCTGATGTGATACGTGGTCTGTTCAGGGCTAGTAGTGCTTGTCTACTATCCGTAAGGATGTGAATTTTATTACCTATGTTTCTTTTAGTAATCTCTTTTGCGGCGATGTAGATAGCAGTGAGCTCTGTTTGAGCAGCGCTGACATTACAGCCCATCGCCCATTTGATATTTAGATTCAGAGATCTGGAGTAAATTCCACATCCTGAGCCCATATTCGTTTTAGAGCCATCCGTGAAGATGCGGAGTGCGCCTTCTTCCGATGTGTCTTGTGTGTTATATTTAATGATTACCTTATAGGGCCTGTGAAAGGCATATTGTGGTAAGATTGCGTCCGTATTTGCCTGCAGCAGTGGAACCTCATTGAGTGCCTCACGCCATAGGTTACGTCTCAATCTACCAGATCCTACGTCAGGTTGTATACCGGTAGAGCGTAAGCGTGCCATGGTCATCTAAATAACCTCCCTGATGTGTATGTCAAGGGGAGTGAGACCAAGGATCACCTCCATCGCTCTGGTTGGTGTGGTTCTCATGCCTCCTGTTGTATTGAGGCATGCTGCTCTCTGAATTTGATCCAGTTCACGGAAGACTATCAGCTGGTTTGCTCCCCAGGCAATCGCGCCGTACGTTAGCATAGGTCTGATGATGGCAGTGTAGATCCAGGCAGTAACCCTGGGTGACATTCCCCAGGTATGGCCGATGGTTCTGCGACACTGTTCATAAGAGATGTGAGCTTTTTCACTCTGTTTTCTAGATGAGAGTTCCATGTTAACTTACTGTCAAATGTGACACCTAGATATTTCACCTCTGATGAGAACTTAAGTTCGGTATTTAGGAGCTTTGGCACTTAATGTTTTGCAAGCTTCCTTTTTTTCGTGAAGAGTATCATTTCTGTCTTCTTTGGATTTGTTTACAGAGAATGGTCTTTACACCATTGTTCTATGATGTTGAGGGCCTCTTGCATTAGAGCACAGAGTATCTCCTCAAATCTTCCTGTTAGCAGAATGACTAGATCATCTGCATAAGCTATTGTGTAGAGGTTGCCATCATTGAGGCAGCTGACCAAGGAGTCTAAGACCATGTTCCACAGTAGTGGAGAAAGTACCTCTCCCTGTGGACACCCTCTTACAACCAAGCCTTCGATGGTGACATCGTCTACACTGATTTTTATTACTCTTTTTGAGAGCATGTTATATATCCAGCCATTTATGGTTTGGGGATATACCTGTTGGCAAGTGCGTTTGTTATCTTAGGAAAAGTGGTTTTGTCGAACGCACCTTCTATGTCTATGGATACGCCCAGGGTGGACTCCTTGTTTTCCAGCGATCTTCCGATGCGGCCCGCCACAAGGTGAAGAGCCGAATCGGTTGATCTCCCTGGAGTGTATGCATGTGGGTTTGGGTGCAACGGGTTTTGCGTTATCACTGCATCTCGTATATATCGTTCGCACAGCCTCTCCAAGGTCTTCATTGAAAACGATGTGAGGCTGATGGGTCGATATGCTTTTGGATTAGAAAAGTCCATTCTTACTGGTTTTGGTATGAGCACAACTTTGACTTCTCTCCAACCTTTTGGAATATACCTCAGTGCCAATGAGGATCTGAGGATTCCTACCAGGTGCGGCGTTAAAGCATCTAAATAAATGCCGTCTGTTCCTGGTGATTTAAAGGGGGAGAAGCAAGAGATGGCCCACCTTAATCTGTCCGCGTTGATGATCTGTCGCGCTATCCGCCAGCCATCATCCGTCGGGTTGTGGTATTTCTCTTCCTTCCATGCTGCCGTGTTAGCAGTTTTGGAGTCAGGGAAGTGAGTTGACATTAATAGTTTAGGGTTTTCCTCGAGGTTGGCAGTTTTTGTGCCATCCTCTTTGGTTAGTGTACCAAGGTGACGGTAGGGATCTTTGGAGAGGGCTTTTTGGAGTCTGGCTGCTTGGGGGAAATCTTCGATTTCCTCGCAGTGTGTTCTCCACGCCTCTCTTTGTTTTTGTCTGATAACTGTTTTGTACTTCTTGAGGTGAGACTTGTATGCGTTCCAGTCCTATTGAAGTCTGGTATTTTTGGCCTTGTTAAAAGATGTTCTCGCTGCCTTCCTGAGCAGGTCAATCTCATGGCACCACCATAGAGTGGATGTTCCACTTAGATCGAGCCGCTTAAGGGGGCAGGACTTCTTATAGGCACCAATTATGGAGTTTTGAATATTCACAGAGTAATTTTACAAATCTCCTTTATTGTTTGGCAACACTCCCTCAACTTTTCGCAGAGCTCCATTTAAACAGTGGACATATTCTGTCCGATCCGTTTTCCTGGGGTCGCGGGTTAGTGTGGAGGTAGTGAGAGCAAGTTTTATTACAAATTTTATCCAGCAGTGATCCGACATTGAAATATCATCGGAAACATGCCAGCTGGATATCATATTTGAAATGCGTGTAGTGGATAGAGTAATATCTATTCTCGTTTGACTTCGAGAGTTGATGAAAGTTGGTTTTGTACCTTTATTCAGAGTACAAAGATTTTTATTAATTATGTAGTCATAGAGAGACTTACCTCTAGTGTTAATATCCGTGCTGCCCCAGCTGACGTGGTGGGAGTTTGAGTCGCAACCTATTACCAGTTCAAGCTTCTGTGTGAGGCAGTATTCCACAAGGTCCTCCAGCTCCTTTGTTGGTGGTGGTTTGGGTGCATCTGAAGGGAGGTATGCGGATGCCAGTATTAAGTATTAACACTTTTTCTTTTTCGAAAAGTGCGTTAGTGTGTAGGTCTTGAAGTTCCTAGGGACATATTGTTATGATTTTATTTTGTGCCTTTTTTGTTATTATGGGAAATTTTAATTATTTATATTTTTGTTTTTATTCACTCAATTTATTTCATTCAAATTTTTTTTTAATTTGTTGGGCGCCAAATTGCTTAAAAAAATTTATTAATAATTAGTTACCTTACTTGTATTATGAGATTCTTTTAACCTTAGGGTCGAATAGTTCCAACCTGACAATAAATTTTCATATACCCCTCGTACACTCTTATTGCCTTCAGATAACTTGCAATTCCTCTGTTAGAGGGCGATTAAAAGTTATGAAATTCTGAATGTGAAGATGGATGTCAAAACTATAAATTATTTTATTTGTGTTATGGATTCTAATTATTTAATTATTATTATTATGTGAGTATTATATTTTATTCATTATTTCAAAGTTCAAACTGTAATATTTTATATGTAAGAAATTTAGTAATTTAAATTAATCTATCATAAATTGTTACTAACCTCAAAATTATTACTCTTTATATTTTCTTTTACTTAACAAACTAACTATATCTTTTTCTCTTCTTATTTAATTTAACTTTACCATATTTAATCTTTTTATCCTTCTAGTTGTCAGGAAATACAAGATAATAAATTTCTTACCAATTTGTTACTATAATGTTGATACTTGTCAATGTCTACTGAGTTGCTTACAACTCTTTCTTGTCAGACAATTATAAGGAATACCCACATGGACAAGCTTCACTAGATGCTCTCTTCGCTTCAAAATCTGATCCCAACTACCATGGACAAGCTCTATTAGATGTTCTCTTCGTTTCTGTCTGTCTTATTCCAATTTTTATGTATCATTGCTTCATTTCTCTCCTTTCCAACTATAACTTCTCTTTAACTAAATATCTCAAATACTCTCCTCCGTCAGCTAGTGTCACCTTTTTCCTTCACAATTTATATTATATTTTTTAGCCTTCTTTTTAAATTCAATTTGATTTCTACTATCCAAATTTTTTTTAAAAATTGTTGATTTCCTTCCCCATCAATAATTGTCTACCTCTCAAAATTGAAGTTTTTTTTCATCAGCATCTAAATTTTTTTTTTTTATTTGTCAAATTTTTCTACTGTCACCTATTCTATGAATTTCTTTGAAATTTTAAAATACTATAATTACCTATATTGTCATAAGATTTTAATACTCTCTTTCTACTTTTAAATCCATATTACCTTTCATCCCAACTCTTACAATTTATCTGATGGCTTTCACATATATTTTATACATATAACAAAAAAAAACTTTAATTTTAACATTACATTTCATTTTCTATTCCTAATATTTTTTATACTTTATACATCTTTACGCCACTGGACGACAACTAAAGAGTTCATTGAAAAATGTCTTCGGAATTCAACCCATTTTATTGGGAAATTACGAGAAATTAATTAGTGAAAAGTAGAGAAACAAGTGGAGTATTGTGCATAGTAAATGTTTAAAAAAAATTAGCCGTTTCACAAGTAAGAAAAGATTAATATCTACAATATAAATAAATTCAGTATACAAAATTGAAAGTAACAAAACCACGAAAAATAACCGATTAGTGTTAACACAGCAAAGTCATTAAATTATAATAATATAAACCAGAAAACAACGCATAGGCGGAGTATAAAAATATGGACAGTGAAGACGAATACACTACAGATCATGGAGACTAGATAAGGAGAACTGACTCATACGGGAAAATTGACAAAAATGGCCTCAAAATCGTCTTTCTAAGTAGTTTGGTTTTTGACCGCAGCGTGCGCATTGTACCTTAAGAACCCATTTCTGACAGAAACTACAATAACCTTACTTTTTATAGATGACAGTAGTCCGATAGTAAACATTACTAAGAAAACTAAAGTTTTTTCAGTAATCAAAAATATTCAGATAAATAAAGTAGGAGATAATTATTATCTTGAATCAAAATTATGATTATACCCCACTTGTGAGAAGTATAGAAAAAGCACAATTGCACACAAAATACTTCACTTTTGCTGATATTATTATTCTGTTCTATACAAGTATATTATAAGAGATCAGGAAAAAGAAAGGTGAACAATGATTTGAAGAAAAACTAGAGGTTGATAAGAACTGAGTTATGAAACTAATTTGATGGAAGTACTAGTATGCCTTGATGTTCAGATAAAAATAGGAAATGAAAATATAAATGAGGTGAGAACATGAATTCAAACAAATAGGTATATTCAAGAAATAGAACAAAATTATGTTTGCAATTATTGGTGCACTTTACCAATAGGGATTAATGAAACCATAAGGCATTGAAACTAATCGATGACACTTATTTCTTACCAATCTACAGCCAATTCAAGTCTGGGCAATTATGGAAAAGCATCAATATCATGAAAATAGTGTAGTGAATGTTTTGTGCAGCTGAGTTAATGAATAGCAACAGATATATATTTTGTGTACTCATGTATTTCACAATATATAATTGGTGACTTTCCACTGTGTTTGCTTTTAGGAATCAAACTTTTGTATTGTTAAAATAAAGTTCCTACTTGAAACAATTATTTTCTTGAGTGATGGAGATTATTTAAATTCATCTTATATTGAAAACCTGTGCAGGCATCAACTTCCACATGTTAAACCACTATTGCAAAATGTAGTTGTACCAGCACATATAGATTGTAAAGTAAATTATAGGACAGCAAGGAGCCCTACAGAAGTCCTTGTTAACGTATAAAGGTTTGGCACTTTTACTTGTGATGCTCTATCACTAAAGTAGTCTTAAATATTTATGACACATCACTTCATATAGTTTGTAGGACATACCACAGTTCCAAACACCTTAAAATGCTTCAGTAATGCCTAGAAAAATAGCAACACTGTTTTCTTCATAATCTAGACTAGAGGTTTGTAATTTGATGTCAGGTTCAATAGTGAATGTATAGTTGAGCATTTTCTCTAAAATCAATCTGGTATCAAAATATATTATCTATGAATTCTTTTGTAATCCTATAAATCAAGGTAAATCTATCAAGTTTCCTAATTATCTTATTTTAACTTTAACAGTAAACTTATTACCAACTCATAGTAGGTGAGTTAAGTATAACAGGCCATAAAATAGGTAGATTTCAAGTAAGAGGCAAAATACAGATTGTACACTTTATTTTTATGTGAAAGAAGTTACATGGTGTGTAGTTGATTAGGTAGGTACTTCTCATGAAAATCTGTATAGGTATTTAACATTTTCATAATTTCTTCTTCTAAAGGCTTGACCAGTTTGGAAACATTCATATTTTCGTTAAGTTCATGAAAAAAAAAACCTAAAATATTAGATAGTATCAATTATGTAATTGTTTTATTATTTCTTAATAATAGGACCAAATTTGTGTTTAGAGCTTATGGCTAGTGACATTTATCAATACATACCTACCTTCTATGTTTTCAAACTATTTTTTCTAGTTGCAAAATATGATGCTCCAATTCTAAATTATTCGAAGGCCATTCAATATAGTACATTTGAAATGATACTCTGCCTCCAAGCGTTTTAATTGGTTTCTCCTTCTTCGTTTTTTCAAATTTTTGTTAGTTAATATTTTACTATGTAGGAAGCCAGATTCTGAAAAAACTTTATACATAATGTGAACATAGGTATTTCTTAATTCAACTTGAATTTATTTTTCATAATTGGGGTGAACTTGGTTATAGAATATACTTACTTTCACGTAGGGTGTCTTCTTTATTCTTCAAATTTCTCTTTCAAATACCTCTGTTTTACTCGAGTTTTTACTCATTGTAACTGTGCTGGACCTTTAAATTTGTTCTTAAATTCCATAACAAAGAAGCATGATAGTAGATATTCGTATAATACATTCAGGTGATTATTTTACCACAAAAACGATCAAAATTTCCGTTATTTTTTTTAAAAGAGGACAAAAAAAGGACTTCTTATCCAAAAAATTTTTTGGTTTTATTACCTCTAACCTCACTTTCCTTACACGTGAACCGCGAACTGTCAAAGGAGCCTGCAACCAATAAAACTTGATGAACTAAAGTTTTATGATTGGCTGTGAAGGTTCTTATTCTTAGCTGGCGCCCTCTACCTTGTGCAAAAATTGAAATACATGGAGTTCGGTCTCCTTATATAGTCTCCATGCTACAGATGATGGAAAGTGGAAGAAAAATACCGGAACATTAGAAGAATTTGTTAAGAGAACTTCAAAAACTCTTGAACCACGAATAGAAAAGAAAGAACAGTATGAGGATAAGTTTGAGTTAATTTTTAAAGCAATAATGGACCTAAAAACAGAAATAACTCAAGAGTTGAAAGAAATTAGAACTGAACAACAGACATACAGAGAAGAAATGAAAGAGATCAAAAAAGAAAACAGAGAAATTAAGAAAGAAAACCTGGAACTCAAGAAAGAAATACAGCAAATGAAAAGCTCAATAGAAATATTAGACAACGAAAGAAGAAAGAAGAATATTGTAATACAAGGATTGGAATTAGTCAATGAGGAAGAAGAAACACTGAAAAACGAGGTGGAAAACTATATTCAAGAACAATTAGATATAGAAATGAAAATAAAAAGAACAAAGAAAATAGGGAACAGAGTATATCTAGTTGGAATGAGGGGAGAAAACGATAGAAAAAAAAATAATGAAAAACAAAAGTGAACTAAATAATGTGAAGAACCAAAGAATTTATATAAACGATGATATGTCGAAAGAACAAAGAGAAATTCAACACAAAATAAGAATAAAAGCTAAAGAAGAAGAGAGAAACGGAAAAGCTGTGAAAATAGGATTTAGGAAACTTACCATAGATGGAGAAGTATTTCATTGGAATAACCAAAAAGGAGAACTGCAGAAATCACAATACACAAGAAGAGATAGGTTTTCAAAAAACTAGTCGGCAAAGAATATGGCAACAAGGAACAACAAGAAGATAAAAATGCTAGTATTAAAAACGTAGATCATAAGTTTAGTTGTATCAATAGTTTAAGTTATTCTAATATCAATTATGAAAGTCATAGTAATATAAAGGATAGTAACAGTAAGATAAGTAGTAATCATAACAGTAAAGTAAAAACTCACAGTATTTCACAAGTAACACACAATTTTAAAGATAAAACAAACAGTAAAGACATACTAAATAAAAACAGTAATACAAACAATGACGAAATAAAGCACAAAAATAAAGGACAAAACAATGAGAATCACAAAAACAAGAATAATCAAATCAACAATAAAACAAATATTATATGGAAAATAGCGACTTGGAACATCAGAAGCTTAACAGGAAAAGAAAATGAATTAGAAGATGAATTTGAAAAAATGGGTGTGGACATATTGGCAATTACAGAAACTAAGAAAAAAGGACAAGGGGTTTTAGAAATGGATCACAAGCATTTGTTGATATATAGTGGTGTGGAAGAAAATCAAAGAGCAGCAGGAGGAGTAGGTTGCATAATACACAAAAAACTAGATAAAGAGATACATAGCTGGAAAGGATGGTCGGAAAGGATACTAACAATAGAGATAAGAAATGAACAGAAAAATAAAACGATAGTAGTTGTATATGGACCAAACGAAGATGATGAGAAGGGAAAAGAGGTGAATTCTGGGAAGAATTAACTATAATAACTGAAGAAACCTTTTGATCACCAATACATTTTTCCAGCATAAAGATATTCACAAGTTCACAAGAGAAGTAAAAAGTAGGAATGAAAAATCTATAATCGACTACGTACTAGTGGAAAAAAGTAACAGAAAAAACATAATAGATACTAAGGTACGAAGGGGGCCAGAGATAGGAAGTGACCACTTTGTAGTAATATCTTACATAAAAGAACAAAGCTATAATAAAGTTGATATTAAAAAAAATGTAAATGATAGAAAACCAGAAATTATAAGATCGTATAAACTGAGAGAACCAGTTACTGCGAAGAAATACGAAAGACAAATAACAAAAAGACTAGAAGAAATAAAAATAGAGAATGAAGAAAACATTGAAAAAATATGGAATATATTCAAGAATACGATAACTTACTTCAGTTAAAGAGATATGTGGAACAAGCGAACAAACACATGAAAAACAAACAGCATGGTGGACAGATGCAATAAAGAAACAAGTTAAGAAGAAGAAAGAAGCATGGAAACGCTATCTTTCAGAACAAACAATAAAAAACTACGAAGAATATAAAAAAAAAGGAAAAAAGTGAAAATTATTGTTAGAGATTCCAAAAAAGACACATGGGATAAATTTGGTGAAAAGATGGAACACAATAGTAAAGAAAACCAGAAATTATTCTATTGAGTCCTGAAATCACTAGGGAAAGACAACTCTCAAATTATAAATAATTACATACACAATAAAGAAGGAGAACTATTAACTGATGGAATAGAAATTGCCAACAGATGGAAAGAATACTTTCAAGAACTACTGACGGATAAAAGCGACGACAAATATATACCCCATCAGCAAACCAGAGAAGAAGAAAAAGAAGAAGAACGAGAAGAAGAACAAGAAGAAGAACAAATAAGTATAGATGAAACATTACAAAAACAGAAAAATGGGAAGGCGGCAGGATATGACAGATTAACGATAGAAATGCTCAAAAATATAGGACAACAAGGAGAACAAATATTGCTAAGTATTTATAGAAAAATATGGGAACAGGAAAAAATGCCACAAGATTGGACCAGATCTCTCATAGTTCCGATATATAAAGACAAAGGCAGTAAAAAGGACTGCAATAACTATAGAGGAATTACATTACTATGTACTGCCATGAAAATATTTGAACAAATAATAGACAAAAGACTAAAGACTATATTAGAAAATACGTTGGATGAGTCACAAAGTGGCTTTAGGAAGGGCATAAGTACACAGGATCATATTTTTTTATAAAGCAAATAACGGAAAAAGCCTGACAAGAAAATAAAAAGATATATCTAGCATTTATTGACTTAGCAAAAGCATTTGATAAAACACCAAGAAGAAAGTTATGGAATATTCTCAAAAAACGCGGAGTTAGTAATAAGCTCATAAAATTAATTCAAATGATATACAGTAATAATACTAACTCAGTTATAACCAAGAATCTACAATCGACAACATTTAAAACCACTGAAGGACTAAGACAAGGAGGCAGTTTAAGTCCAACATTATTCATTATGTATTTGGACGATATAATAAAGAAATGTAAGAAGCAAAACAAAAAATTCAACTTAGGACACATGGATCTTAACAAGGTAGAAGTTTCAGAAGGGGCATTTGCTGACGATATAGTTATCTTTGCGAAAACTAAAGAAGATCTGAAACACAAGAAGCAGAAATCAATAAAAGAATGGAAAAAACAATGAAACTCTACTATACGATGAACAAAAATTTCATAAACAATAAAGGAATATCGACCAATGCCAAGATAAAAATATTTAAAGCAATATTCAGGCAAATATTAACTTATGGATATGAAACGTGGGTGCTAAACCAAACACAGAAAAGTAGAATACAGGCAGTTGAAATGAAATACTTAAGAAGAGTCCGAGGCGTTACAAAAAAAGACAAAATTAGGTTAGGTTAGGAATACAGATATAAGAAGTAATCTAAAAATAGAGTCAATCCTAGGATGGTGGGGGCATTTACAAAGAATGGAAAACACAAGACAAACTAAAAGGATATGGAAGGATTCTCCTCAGAGGTGTTGGAGCGGATGCGCTTTTTATCTTGAGGAGTGACGCGTTCCGAGCCTCTTTTGGAGGAGGAACTGGCATCGCTGCTCAGGTTTCTTTAGCTGCTGGTGCCGGGTTTGGATAGGGAGGGGCGAATGGCGCTGGTGGTGCCTGTGAAGATGCCAGCCTGCTCCTTCACTTTCCTCCTTCTCTTTGCCTCAGCACCGCAAATTCTTTTACCTTGACGGTGCTGTTGTTGTTGTTTTGGAGGTGAGCGTTCTCGCCCATCCTCCGGTTTTTTGGTTTTTTCTTCATGTTTCTGATCCATTCTGATCCCACGAGTAGCTAGGGAATTGTTATGTCATGCCTTTCCCTGGCAGAGCCCCGCATGCCAGGGAAAGGCTATTACAAGGAGGTTTTGCCCGGTTCCTCCAGGGGAACGTTCACGACCGCATTCCCTGCGACCATTCAGCCATCGGCACGTTTCATTACACCTTAGCTTGGGTTGTTGGAGTGTCATTTGGTTGGCTAATACTGTTGTCACTAGTGATCATCAGCATTAACCGTATCCAGCGATGCCACGAGGAGGCAGACACTCGACGGTTGCATATTTCCACTGGGCTGCAGAAAGTTACCTACAAGCAAAGCAACAAGCAAGCAAATAAGCAAACAGACTACAGAAACCGAGTGGCCAACTTACAACTAACCCCACCCGAAATAACTGAAATTTTCCCGGGGGCTTGGGCTTATTAAAATGAAAACAAAGACTTTTAGCACTTCTGTTTTTTTGCTTCTTGTGCTAGGAACGGTCCGCTTGTAGACCCAAAAAATACCACCTTCATTTTATAAACTTTAGGCTCATTCTGTCTATCCATGCCGCGATATAATATTCTTTGGGCTGCTCGGTCTTCTTTTCTAACTACCCTTAAGAACATCTCTCCAATGTCGGAAACAAAGGCATATTTCTTGATACGAAAATTTTTAAGAATATTTTGAAGGGAGTTATACAAGTCGGGTCCAGTTAGCAAAAAAATATTCAAACAAACATTGGATGATTTGGCGGATGCGTCAAGTTTATTCTTATTGGGATTATGGATGCCAAAGTGTGGTGAAAACCACTCCTTTTTGTTGGGAATTCTTAAATAGTCTTCGGATACTTCTGAGATGTAACCCTTTTCTTTCATTTCCAAAATCTTTTCACAATACTTTCTTCCAAAGTCTGGGTCCTTGTCCATTTTTCGTCAACTCTGCGCATCGTTTGGTCTGGAATTTGCTGTACCTTGATGTCATCTTTGGATTCTCGCAACTCTGATTCGTAGAACGTATCGAACTTCCACTGAGCTTTAACCATGTCATGAAGTACATCCAGGTCATCTTTTGTTTTTTTCGTAAACATGACAAACAAAGATTTCATGATTTTCTACGGCCTGGTGTGGTAGAAAACAAGAACCATGAATACTCCATCCCAAAAGAGTGTGACTTAGTGCAGGGCCATTCCACGGTCCAGTTACTACTTGTCTGGATATCAGTAGTGGGCTATCGTCCTGTCCAATAAGAATTCGCGGTTGAGCATCTGTTATTTCCGGAATTTGGTTGTCAATGTAGGGATACTTCTCTTTAATGGTCTGTATGTTGATTGTCTGTCTAGGTGGGGATAAGCCACTAATAATTTTCCTGGAATGTCTCAGATAAAAACTTTTTTTCCTGTCCATCGGTGCGGACATTTTTACACAAACTGACCTCGAATCAGCTCGTTCCCTGACCTCGTTGTTTGTCCACTGATTGCTCAAGGGTTGTCGTGGTCCGGAAAGATTTAAATCGTCTGCTAAATCTTGATCAATCAGCGTAACTATTGAAGCGTCATCCAAAAGGGTATATGTGTTGATAGTAGTGTTTTCATTAGATAAAACAACGTGCAAAATTCTCAATAAAACATTACTATTTTCCAAAACATGGCAGTTTATTTCAGGTGGACTTTGTGATTGGTGTGGTTCTGTAGTTTGTGGTATGTCATCTTCGTAGGTACTCTGTCATGATGCAAAAGCTTGTGATAGGGTTTCACGCAATCATTTACACCACATGATTCACGATATTTGCAGGATTTCAAATTGTGAGAAGAGAACAAACAGGAAAAACAAAATTCATGTTTCGATACAAAACTCCATTTTTCATCAACTGAAAGTGCTTTAAATTTCGAACAGTTTTCTAATTTATGATTTTCAGTTTCGCAGCATATGCAAACCCCTTCATTGAACTGCCCTGTAAGTAGCTAAAACTGTCTTTCTTTGGTTACGCTAGGATTACCTGTCGCCGTCGACCTATATTTGTTATCGCAAAAACCTTCAGATTTGTTAGGTTGTTTACAAAAGTTGATAGGCTAGATCAGATTTTTTGTCAAGGACAGTGAACATTCAACGAGTTTAATAAAACCTTTTTTGCGTATTTTCAAATCAGATTTATATTCTACCCAGTACAGTTGATACGATTCACTAGTTCTTGTAGCAAAAGAGGATTACGTGAATAGTCATCTTGCTGAAGAGCTTCGATGGTGGTTACAAAAATTTTGTCCTCGTCTGCGATGTTAATGGGCAAATTTAATTAATCTCCCTTAACCGGTGCAAGTTTCTCAATATCTCCAAGTGAAATGGAAATAATTTGTTCAGGACGACCAAAACGCTTTTGTAGGATAGATATTACTTGTTCTACGCTGGTCGGTGAAATTAATAAAGCATGAACAACCCTTCCAGCATTACCTCTAAGGCACTTTTGAAAACGCGACTAATTTTCTCGTTTGAATAACCTCCTAGTGCCGTAGAATTCCTAAGTTGATAAATGAAATTTGGCCATTCACACGGGTCTCCAGAAAATATAGGAAGATCTCGCGGTATTGATTGTCTCGTCAAGACATTTGTAAGGTCAACATCTGAATTGGCAATTGGAGTTGAATACATTGAATGATGATGATTCTCACTCAATAAAGCTGAATCACATACCTTGTCTGAAGATACAGCTCCTTTATTTTTTAGAACAAGGTCACCTGCTTTATTTCATTGATTATCTCCACCAACGATCCAGTTCCTAATGTCTGGCTCTTCACTTTGAACTGACTCACTCCTCATTGACCCTTCATCATACCTTCCCGACACCCTGTCGAAGGCTTTTTCTTCAATTTGCGCTAACTTGCCAATTGTAAATCCACTAATTCCTGTTCTTTCCTAAGCATTATTTTTACCTTCTCAATTTCTGCTTCGATTTCTGCCTGCCTTTGTGTGGTAAAAATAACGCTGCTTGTCTCTGATGCTTTGGAGCATGTCCTCTTGTTCCGAATAGATGATTTTTTTCCCGCTGTCAGCTGCCAAGAATACAACCTTGTCGATAATAGGTTGTTCTCTGGAGGTAATCTTTTCTGTCTCTTGTCTGCCAACATCAGATTGAGCTTTGGCTAGCCTTTTGTCTGCCAGCCTTTGGCTTCATCGTGGGAGGCATTCAGATAGCTGCGTTTCCATAGTTGAGTTCAGTAAGGCGAGATAGGACCAGGTTGTTATGCGTTGATTTCTTACCTCAAATATTTGAGTTAATTCCGGGTTGAGAGGACCAGTTGTTATGCGTTGATTTTTCACCTAAAATATTTGAGTTAATCCCGGGTCAAAAGGCGAAATCGTGTCCAGAAATTAGAAATATTATTTTTCATATTCAAATTTATAGACAACTTATTTTATTGACATCATCAATCAGAACAGAAAATAAAAATATGATGGCAAAATTTGAATATAAGAAATTCTAATAAATATAGGGACATTCATCAACAAGCACCAACCGCTGTGGCTAACGTTTTGTCACATTACATTGTTGTTTACTATTCAAGGGGAACCGTAGGAGAATAACAGACATGGGCACCACCATGCTTTTTCACATAGATGCCATTTGTGAGAAAACATGGCAACCTTCATGACTGACTTTCTACTACCGTTACCCCTTATTACAATGAAATTATTATTCACGAACGAAGACGGTAACGTTGGAGCTGGTATAAAAATTCACTGGTTTTGGAGGGGAAGAACTTTGAACACAATTGATCAAAATTTTTGGTACAGTTGATGTAAAGCAAAAATTAATACAAAAGAATTGAATTATTTTCAATAAAGTTTGTGACCAATGAATATATTACAAAGTTTTCAGTAAATGAAATGGGAAAGTTAAACTCATAAATGAGGTAGGTAGTGCGGATAGTTTAAAATCTTTTAACAATAATATTTATTAAAACTGAAAAACATGCTATTATACCGCATTGAATAGCTATAAATATAATGATATAACTATGTGACAATACTACAATAATTTGAGTTTCGAACGACGTAGCACTGATAGTTGAAAAGCAGGAATAATTTCACTGTATTATATTCACTTTAATATGAATTTAATTTAAGTAACACGTGGCCGGCTATGCTAACACCCAAAAATTGAAAAAGTAAAATTCACTGTATTCCACTTACTACAAAATAAATTTAACCCCAGCAACATGATGTGTTTATGTTATTAAATTGTAGCTTATAGGGAACATTCAGTAGTTTGACATAGCGCGGCATCTATTGAATACTTACTTAATACAGTCTGCAGATATTGTCATAAAAATAATTTGCAATAATATAATATTGCGATTAAAAATTTAAATGTGAGTTATCCTATCAAACTGCACACGGTGTACAAATTTGATTAAAATCGGTTGAGTAGTTTAGGAGTCCATCGCGGACAAACACGTGACACGTAATATATATTAAGAAATGGAAACAAAGACTAGAATTTTCACCAGACCTATTAGGAAAGTCTGCCCTCACCTATTGAGAAATAAGCGATGCTGTAGACATTAGATATTTATATTATTCATATTATTATTATTATCATTCCAAGTATGCACTTGCTCAGCACTTACTGGTAATGTTCACCTATCCCGAGCCTGTGTAAACGCAAATGGGATTAGGCTAGGAAGTCACATATTTAGAAATTTACGGACAGTGTGACGTGTATTTAGGATGGCAGCCTTCTGCAGATCGATATTATTATTATTATTACTATCATTCCAAGTATGCACTTGCTCAGCACTTGCTGGTAATGTTCAC
>CAJUYI010000661.1:95253-107695 GCA_910591695.1 Galerucella pusilla | reverse complement strand
GGAAAAAATTCCGAACTTTGAGACTTTTTTGTGCTTTATCCGCTCGATTAAAAGGACAGAAAAGCCAAACGAATCCCGAATAGATTATAGTTTCCACTGATATAGTAAAAACTACTGCTCTAGTTTAAATAAAAAACATTTCACATGAAAGAAAAAGTTCGTTGACATATATTTTGCTGTCAATAACTAGGTATTAAAGAATAGTGCAATACCCTCGACACTATAAGAAGGTTATTGTTTCTAAATCGAACATCGCAATTACGTGAACTGCATAAATAAATAACTGGTTGCATTACCATTTTTTTATCGAAATTCTAGATCAGACCATTTTATTAAAAAACATGCCGTGTCGATATAAAAGCAATTATAGGTTTAAGCAAATACAATAATTTATAAAAGAGATTACACAACGTTGGGTTTCGATATATTTTCAATGATGTATCACATTTACAATATGTCCTCCTAGATGAGGATTCATATTAATGGGATTTTTTGGGAATGGTGAAGGACTATTTTTGACACATCAGTTCCGTATTAGTGCCGTGTCAGCTCAGTATCAGTGACAGTGAAAAATAAGACATCGGTGCCATAGTTTCAAAAAATCTTGTTCAGGCAGATCAGGCGCAGTGAAGCTTTATACCACAGAATACTCCAGCCAAACAAGAAGCGAAAGCCGGCGTAAATCCTTTGATCTTTTGGGGGCAAAATTTCGTGACCTTCAAACTGACGTTGACAGATAACGGATCAAGTTACACTGAGAAAATTGTTAAAAAAAATTTAAATTAAATGTTAACTACACGCAAAAAAGTGAAACCAAAGAATCTCAAATAATAGTTGTTGTTTATTTTTATGACTTGTTTCGACAAAGTTTTAATTGTTAAACTCAATTTATGAAGTTAATTCAACAGCTCAACAAATATTGTGAAAAATAGATAAATATAAGTTTTAGCTTCTGTTTTTGAAGTACCATCCATTATTAAAAATAATTAGCTATTGTTCAACCAAATGATTCTTATTTTCTATATTGTTATCGAAATTATATGTGTAAGTATGTATTTATGTAGCACTACTTATATGTAGGATGGGGTAAGTCTGAAAACCAATACAATAATAATAGATTATATATTTATAATATCAGTTTACAATAGAAAGAATTTCAGTAAATACAGGGTGGGGCAATCTTCTGACATCGGAAGATTACATCGTTGTGGTGATAGATAGAACTTTATAGTTTTGTGTGAGCTAATACAGCCACTGAGGGCACATTTTGAAAATAATTTCGATTCTACAGGGTGTTCCAAAACCACGTAGCAGCACAAACTTACATTTTTTTAAATAGAACGTACTATATTTTGTTCAAGAATCGAAAAGATCTCACCGAGAGCGTTACAAAAATATAGCACTCTAATATATTATAAGGGTGTTTCACAAATATATAGCCAATTATTAGCAAAAAAGACCTCCTCTTTAACACTCTGCAGAACAGTAAATTGAAATAAATCAACAGGTCTTTCATTGGCTGTGCTCAGTTTTAATTACTTTTTTTATCGGTGGCTGCTGTAATACAGGGTGAAACAAAACGCAAATCAAGCAATATTACAAAATTTTTGAATGAATCACCCTATAAGTCTTTTTACAATTTGTTAGTACAATCAATAAACTTTCAAACGATGTAGTAAACTTAGGGCATTAGTTAATGGAAAATCGTAGATATTTCATGATAATGGTCAAAAACAAGTATTTTACGTACACAAATTAAATGGTATTAAATTTTTACATGCAACATCTTGTGAATTTTAACATTTCTAAGGCATAAATTCTAATCGTAATTTTGGATGCATCTAAAATATCTTTGACTTCTACTCTTACCATTAGAGGAAGGAAAGAAGGAATTATTTTGGAAGAAATATTTTGTTTACTGTAAGTAGGCTAATGTCCTTATAGTACTAATAAATATAAAAGCAGTTTGTAGTCTTCACGAAATAATTACTTAAATGATCACAAACAGTATATCTTAGTTATGTAAAATGCAAGCTATTTTTTTATTTTCCAACTTTTTCTATTTTTGAAAAACTAACAATTATGAAAACCAACATTATAAGAACACTCACATTTACATAAATGAACATTGACATTCTATAAAAAGTATAGTAATTTATGCTAAGTGTTCAAAATGGCGACCATTTACAATTCTTTTCAAAAACGAGGATCTTACTCTTTCCAACATAGCTAGAGTTATTGTGGAAAATGCGTTACGAATCCTTTCTTTCACGTTTTCTTTGGTATCAGGTTCCGTTTGATACACAAGTTGCTTGATGTATCCTCATAAAAAGAAATCCATCGGTGTGAGATCTGGAGATCAAGGTGGCCACGAAATTGGTCCACCACGTCCTACCCACCTGTCTCTTTAACCACCGACATACACAACGAACGTGATATACAGATGCTCCATCTTGTTGGAACCACAAGTTAACTTCTTTGAAATTTATTAGTAGATACTATTTTGATAGTAGCCCACTTGATATAATCAAAAATATGGCTTGATTATGTTTCGCCCATTCTCAAACAAGCCTATAACAACAATTCTAGAAAGTGAAACATGAATAAATATGAAATTTTTGGTAATTCCAGGTACCTACGATATTAGCAAACATTTTAATTCATTTATTAGATATTGTAGATACATCCAAAATTACGATTAAAATGTATTTACAAGAGGCTGCATGTAAAAATTTGTTTTTGACCATTATCGTAAAATATTCACTATTTTCCATTAACTCATGCCCTAAATGTACTACATCGTTTAAAATATTATTAATTGTATTAACAAATTGTAAAGATACTTATAGGGTGATTCATTTAAAAATTTTGAGATATTGCTTGATTTGCGTTTTGTTTCACCCTGTATTAAAGAAGCCACAGGTGAAAAAATTAATTAATACTGAGCACAGCCAATGATGTGTGTATGACATTTGGATACAAAGACCTGTTGATTTATTTTAATTTACTGTTTTGCAGAGTATTAAAGAGGAGGTCTTTTTTGCTAATAATTGGCTATATATTCGTGAAACACCCTTATAATATATTAAAGTGCTATATTTTTGGAACACCCTGTAGAATAAGGAGTATTTTCAAAATGTGCCCTCAATAACTGTATTAGCTCACACAAAATTATAAAGTTCTATCTCTCACCACAACGATGTAATCCTCCGATGTCAGAAGATTGCCCCACCCTGTATAAAACCTGGAAGACTTCTAAGAAATGTGTGAGAAATCTCTTGAATCTCTGGCATCAATTGTAAAAGCCCAATTACTACTGAAATGTAGAGAACCCTTAGGAAGATGGTATTTTGTAGACCACAAGTGATTTGCCCTGACACTATATTTTTGGGGATCACAGGCATACAACTTTATGAATAAATTATTAGTCTTCCAACAAAACGAAGAATGCAAAGAATCACCAAAAAACTTGCTTTCAAGTCTGGTTTAGGTTACGATTCAATATTTAAAGCTCTAGAAATAAAGTTTCAGACAATGTCCAATGGATTCAAACAGTGTACCATTTGTATTGATGAGATGTCACTAAAAAGTCATGTCTTCTATAGTACTGCACGAAATGAAGATACTGGACTGATTGACATTGGTACTGGATCAAAAAACCTTTTTACTTTAGGAAATCTTAACATACTTATTCCGTCTCCATCACTTGAATGACAGCCACGAACTGCACAAGTTTTTGGCGCCATAACTAATAAATGTAATTTTGTAAACAAATTTTATCGTTCAA
Organism: Galerucella pusilla; assembly: GCA_910591695.1. Classification (NCBI taxonomy): domain Eukaryota; kingdom Metazoa; phylum Arthropoda; class Insecta; order Coleoptera; family Chrysomelidae; genus Galerucella; species Galerucella pusilla. Next base: position 103,908 of record CAJUYI010000661.1, on the reverse strand, counting down.
AACACAAAAAAAATATAAATAATCAAAAAGATTACAACAAAATAAAATAACATGTCATTTTGACAGATAGTCAAGAAAACATATTTGTATTCTGTGTAAATTTTAATTTATTAACATCGCAGAGCGCTTTCGGCTGTTAAGCCATCTTCAGTGCTTACCTGCAAATAAGTAATAAAGTTGGAAAATGTAATAAGAAGTAGGTAAAGAATTACTTACTCGTCAGGTAATTTTTACAAGAAACTTTGACAACACATTGACGTCACAAAGTAAAAGATCTTAGGATAACAGGGGATCATTTTAATTTTAATGTTATCATTTCCACATTTCCAAAATAAGCTAAAAAAGCGCTATCCCAATAAAAACCGTTTCTGGAACGTGCACTTCACTGGATTCTATTTCTTGTATACTATCATATCGTTAGAATGTCATAAAATAAAATATTTTATTTCACATTTTACCAGAGGTGTGATCTACTATGAATGGACCTTAATAAAATTTGACTACAAAATTTTGTAGTCTTAAACTTCAAAATATTATTGATTGTCTAGTTGTCACATTTTTTTGTTGTGTCAGATAGGGACCAAAAATTATTTTATTAATTTTATTACTAGTTAAATCTTGACAACGGTAGCTGGAACGCTACCGAAACGTCGAAATAAAAAATTAAAAACAATATTGTGGTTTGAATCCCAAAAGAATAAAAGAAAAAAGAATAAGTCATGCCACAAGGAACTTAAAGAAGATATTTTGTGTATTTCACTGACGATTTATGAGTGAAAAGGCCATCTCTGAACTCTGATATTTCACTAAAAGCAAGGTACCTACTGACCGGGTACGGGGTACGGGTACGGCACTGAAGAATCACGTTTAGCACTGATACTGAACTGACACGGCACTAATACGGAACTAATGTGTGTAAATAGTTCTTAAAAGTTATTAATTTGTCTAAACTCCTTAGGAATCCGGAAATACTAAGAATAGAGTTTATTTTATTGTTATTTTGTAGGTTATTGATAAATGAATATGCAAGAGGAGTAACAATGAAAACAATACGTACTTACCGCGCCTGGAATACCGGCATTCAGGAACAAGGCAAGAGTATCGGGCCACGGGAGCAATTTGTATTGATCCCACCATCTAGCTACTACTAAAGATACGTAAAATCCTAATACGAAAGACATTGGTATCGTTTCGCTTTGTTGACTAAAATATAGACGAATTTTTTCAAATATTCTGTAACAAAGATAAACGCTGGTAAGAAATTGTCAAATTAAAATTAAGTTCACAAAATTCAGAGTCAACTATAGGACCTAGGAGATTATAGGATAGAAGAGAAGATTAACCTAATTCGAAGTCTGCAGATATCCTATAATATTCGTGCGGAAAATAGAACTAAAGCAGCAGCCACCAGTCTCTGATACTATCCTCAGAAACTGAGTAGAAGTAAGGAAGCACGATAGATCTTTTAGCGCTCTTTTAGGTTAGGGAAGGGAAAGAAAATTCGGATGGAGGAAGCGGTGAAGTATCTGGGGGTGTGGTTGGATAACCAATTATCCTTCAAAACCCATATGTTGAAGGCTGCACAGAAGGCAAAAGTAAGGGCAGTGTGGCTGGGAAGATTGATGGGTAATGTGAAAGGACCGGGAGAATGGAAAAGGAGGATAATTGGTAGGACGGTAGAGCAGAGTATGCTGTATGGTGCGGAAGTGTGGGGTGAGAAAGCAGGGGGGAATGCGAGGATTAGACCACTCCTGCGGGTGCAAAGAGGAATACTTCTGAGGGTCGTGCAGGCGTACAGGACAGTGGGTGGACTGGCAGCAGCATTGCTGTCACGGTCCTATTCATTGGACTTGATGGCTAGAGCCAGACAGAAACGCTGGAGGGGTGCGAGCAGAGGGGAAGTACAGGAATGGATGGATGAGGAAATGGAGAGAGGGGGGATGAGTATGAGGGCGCGCTAAAGGGAGCGATTGGGAGCAGGAGAAATTGGGTGGACCGGAAATTTGGAGAGGTGTACTACTTCTTGACGCAGGTGCTCACAGGGCATGGGTCGAGAGTGGGTTACCTCCACAAGATTGGGAAAAGAGAAACTGGAGTGTGCGAGAAATGTGAAGTGGAGGACGATGAGGGACATCGTGGGTGTGGGTGTTTAGATGTTGGAAGAATGAGGAAGTTTTGAAGAAGCTAGAAAATAAACTGGGAGAGGCGGTGTATTGGGAAAATATGGTGGATATTATGTTGAGGGTCGAGGAGAGGAATGGATGGAGATAAGTGGCGTAGTAAAGAGCATCATTAGGGGAAGAGAAGGACTCGCTATGGCATAAGAGAGTTAGGAGTGATAGAAGGAAGAAGATGATGAAGAGTGTGTGAGGGACCGCTGCCCTTCTTGACGTATGCTAGGGTAGTGATTCCAAGGCGGGAGTAACGGCGAGTTTGAGGTGGGTTTGGTTGGTAGGCATCTCTGTTGGGATGAGGCCCCCTTCCTGTAGATTTCTTAACCACATTTTTGTATAATTTGAAAATAAAATATTTAATTAGAACATATTTTACTTAGATAAATTGCTTACCTCTGTTGAGAATCCGTTAAAGCAAACCTATATATAAAATTTATCACATAATATAAAAATAAATAGGCTAAAAGTTCTCTCCATACTAATTTGTATACACTGCCTCTCCAACTGAAACAAAGAAAAATCAAAATTAATGATAGCCGTATCTTACATCAATTTCAAAAAATTTTGAAGTGGCAAAGAAAGCAGAACAAAACAATAATCGAAAAGTATATATTTAATTTAAAATAAAATATCGGAATTGTTTTGCACTTTTTCCGAACTAGTAGTGCTTTTATTCCATCGGCATTCGCTAGTTTATTGTTTATTCCCACGGGACACGAAGTCTTCGCGCAGGGGAAATTTCATATGTAACAATAACAAGTTCTAGGCTTTATTTTTTTTATTTTACAGCATCAAACTCTAGGGTTATGGGCGGGGACAAAGTGTGACTACATGAGAAAAAAAGGTAAAACGTGTCGCGGGACACACGGTAGGAACTTTAGTTCCTTTTAAGAAAAAATCATGTAATACATCTGACGTTATAGATAAACAATTTTCATATTCTTTGGTGGATGAGTAGTAAGCATACCAGACTCTCACGCGGTAGACCCGGGTTAGATTCCCCGTGAGGAAATTTTTTTTTAATGATAATTTTATTTTTAAATAATTATTCTGCTTGATATTAATAACGACAACAGGTAGACGTTTGAAATATTTAGCAGAATATTCATTATTATAGATAATGGTACGGTACCCTTCATGAGGGATTGGCAACATCTACTTATAACAGCATCGTATATTTAAAAAAGAAAACCGTAGCATTGTACAACTTGTACATTTAAGAACTGTACGTTTATCACAAAAAATAAGTGAAGACATAAAATTGAATTGGTACGATTATGAATAAAAATGTTGAACATTTTTAATTTCAAGTTTTATTTATTTTACAGTATATTCAAATGTTCATTTTCTAGATTTTTTCTTGAATGGATCGTAGAAAAAATATTATGTTCGACTCGTGTGGATTGTCCATATCCACACTAGTTGCACAAACTACTATTCTGCACAGTTTACAAAATGGAAATGTAGGCCATCAGTTAACTAAACGGATATGATTTCATATACATCCTAGAACGTATATGAAATCCACCAATCAGCATTCAAGTTTAGTATCCGTCATTCATCTTTTTTCAATTAAAAAGAAACGTCAAAATAACTTATCAAAAAAAGTTTCTCATAGAAGCGCACTGGATCAAGAATATTCATTTACAAAGATAAACTTAAAAGAAATAGGTAATCCGTACAAATTACCAACAAATACTTAAAACAGAATAAAATGGGTATTTAAGGGGACCTCAGATTTCATAAAATTATGTAATAGGTACATCTGACGGTATAGATGAACAATTTTCATATTTCTCAGGGGTCGAGTAGTAAGCAATCCAGACTCTCACGCCGTAGACCCGGGTTAGATTCCCGTGACAAATTTTTTTTTTTAATTGTTACTTTAATTTTAAAAAATAATTATTCTGCTTGATAATAATAACAACAACAGGTAGACGTTTAAAATATTTAGCAGAATATTCATTATTATAGATAATGGTATGGCACCCTTCATGAGGGAATCCGACTGGCAACATCTACTTATAACAGCATCGTATATTTAAAAAATGAAACCGTAGCATTATACAAACTAGACATTCAAGAACTGTACGTTTACCACAAAATTAGTGGAAACATAAAAATTGTAAAATGTTTAATTTGAAGTTATAAGTATTACAGTTTATAGAAATTTTTATTTTCTAGATTTTTCCTTAAGTGGGTCGTAGAAAAAATATGCTGCTCGACTCGTGTGGATTGTCCATATCGCACTTGAACAATTGAACACTCCGCCCAAGGCGTCGTGCTTAAACTTCGTCCTCGTGCGATATGGCCATCATATCCACACTAGTTGCACAAACTACAATTTCTTTCAAAATATGCCCTTTTACATTTAAAAACAACCTGCCAAATGTCAAATCAATTTATCCATCCATTTTAAAGTTATCGAATTAAAACATTCAAGTTTTCAAAATTTCAACACCCTGTATTTCGAAAAGTAAATGTGCTAGACCCCTTAATCGCGCAAAAAAAATTATGGAAATAATAGTGAAAATTTATTCGAACAAATTCAAGTAGATAACCAGCACTGCGAATACCAGCTTTGCATATAATTTAAATATAGCATCGGTGGTTCAGTGGTAGAATGCTCGCATTGCACGCGGGCGGCCCGGGCTCGAACCCGGCAGGAGCATATTTATTATTATGAATCGCTGCTTCGTAAACGAGAGAGACTAAGGAGGCACAAGCACGCAAGCAAGGCACATAACGAAGCAACGTAACATAACGTAGCGTACGTAACGCGTGACGGTCAGATCTTTTGCGTCGCGCCCCCTGGTCGCTCAAACATAACCTGGCGTAAAGAACTAAAGTTCCAAAAAAACATAATATAATAGTTCTTATATTTTGTAGCTTCTCAAAGCTTCAAGTATAGAGAGTAACTTTCCTGTATATACTGAACAGTGAGGATTTAGCCTAATTGCATAACTGTTAGTATCTTGTAAGAATGCCGATGCAATTCCGTTTTCTGATTTAGATGCATCCATGAAAATATGATCTTAACTGGTGAATTTAGAAATGAAATCATGGTATTTTAATTTGAATATGTGGTCGGTGGTAGAGTGTTTGGGCTGATAATTGAATTATCCAAGGAGGAGTTTCATGACATAATGGTGAAGACATTTGGAATTGATCAATATTGAACTCAGATCTTTTTAACCTTTCATAAAATGGTGAGTATTGTTTCTGGGTGTCTGCGATGGTATTTGTACCATGAAATATTGTTGAAAAACAAGTAGGTATTGTTGTTTTTTAGAACCGAGACTCTAGATGTATAGCATAAAGATAGATATAGACGTCATAGATATAAAGGGGGTTATGATGTGATAACTTGGAGGCTACTAACAGGACTTGTTCTGAAAGCTCCTGAAACTATTCTAAGAGAACTGGTCTGTATAACATCTAATTTGTGTAGAAGAGTGCTGCTGACTGAGCTGCAGCAAATGCTCCCATAGTCAAGTTTACTTTTAATAATTGACTGTTACCGGTTATTCAGTATTTTGGTGTCGGCTCTCCAGGAATGATTTGATAGGACTCTAAGTAAATTTATTCTCGACTGGCAAATTTTAAGGAGGTTATTGATGTGCATTATCCATTTCCGCTGATAGTAAAATGCAACTCCTAAGAATCCTACGCTTTTCTTCTGTTCTAATTGTTTCCCATTCAGATGACTTCAATTTTTTATGTTTACGTTTTACACTCACAGTGGGAAAAGAGAAATTACATTGAAAAATAAAGAAGAGTAACTTTTAATTGATTATGCCCTTCTGCTCTCCAATATCGACTGCGTTTGGACCATCAATTTATAGAATAGACTATAATAATAAATAATATTTCGTTCTTTGTACAATAATAACGATTCTGTCATTTCATAAGCTTTTTTACACTCAGAATGTTCACATCCCCAGGCGTCCGTCCAAAAAGTTCATCTACTTTTGGAATAATTTCACTGCTACCATCAACATCTGTCGTCGGAAGTAAGCTCCCTCATGCTGGCTTGTGTTAGCCTGTACTCGCTGAATACGGAAAACCTAAATTGAGAGAGTGTCGGACATTCACAAAGAATGTGTTCGACAGTCTCATCTTCCTGTTCACATCCTCTACAGAGTGAAGTGTCAGACAGACCCAGTCTGTACAGGTGTTTTCGTAGGTGGCAGTGACCGGTCAGAATACCCATGGCTGTCCGAAGGTTCTGTCTGTTCATAGTCACGTATTTTTTGGCTACTTTGCTGTCCCGATACTGCAGCAGCTCCTTGGCAAGCCTGCAACCTTCTGCATCGTCCCATCTACCCTTAAACTTATCAAGGGAGTGTTCCTTTATTAGGTCAATCATAGCCGACGCCGACAGACCAATGAAAGTGCCAGGTCCCAAGAGTTTTTGGGAGGCTGCTTTCCTGGCTAGTGAGTCGGCAATGTGGTTACCTTTCGATTTACTGTGCCCCTTGATCCAACCTAGAGTGACTTCGTTGTTGCTACAGGCTTCGATCAGGGACAGGTGACACTCCAGTACTAGGCCTGATGTGATACGTGGTCTGTTCAGGGCTAGTAGTGCTTGTCTACTATCCGTAAGGATGTGAATTTTATTACCTGTGGTGTTTCTTTTGGTAATCTCTTTTGCGGCTATGTAGATAGCAGTGAGCTCTGTTTGAGCAATGCTGACATTACAGCCCATCGCCCATTTGATGTTTAGATTCAGAGATCTGGAGTAAATTACACATCCTGAGCCCATATTGGTTTTAGAGCCACCCGTGAAGATGCGGAGTGCGCCTTCTTCTGATGTGTCTTGTGTGTTATATTTAATGATTACCTTGTAGGGCCTGTGGAAGGCATATTGTGGTGAGATTGCGTCCGTATTGGCCTGCAGCAGTGGGACCTCATTGAGTGCCTCACGCCATAGGTTACGTCTTAATCTACCAGTTCTTACGTCAGGTTGTATACCGGTAGAGCGTAAGCGTGTCATGGTCATCAAAATAACCTCCCTGATGTGTATGTCAAGGGGAAGGAGACCAAGGATCACCTCCATCGCTCTGGTTGGTGTGGTTCTCATACCTCCTGTTGTATTGAGGCATGCTGCTCTCTGAATTTGATCAAGTTTACGGACGACTGTCAGCTGGTTTGCTTTAACTCCCCGGGCAATCGCGCCGTACTTAGCATAGGTCTGATGATGGAAGTGTAGATCCAGGCAGTAACCTTGGGTGACACTCCCCAGGTACGGCCGATGGTTCTGCGACACTGTTCATAAGAAATGTATGCTTTTTTTACTCTGTTTTCTAGATGAGAGTTCCATGTTAACTTACTGTCAAATGTGAGACCATAAAGTCGACGAGTTTAGAAAACAGATTCAAACACTTCTATAGGAAAAAAGTTTCACACTCACTGAAATTTTAACTACAGTGGTAATTATAAAGAACTAACTTTATTTATTATGGACTCTTGGACTATTACTTCATATTTATATTTTATTTATAGTGGAAATATTCGATGCGCAGATTTGTCAATAAAAAGTTAAACATAAATAAATCGTGAATTTCAAAGAAAAAACAATACTTTTAACGTAATAATTCACAACAATAATAACTTAATGATATACTGATGAGGGCGTTTTAGTAACTATAAAGTTGATAGGTATTGTGTGTTTTGATTAATTTTTTTTATTGGTAATCGTGAGGTGCTTATTTTATGCGGTTTTCAAAACAGCAAATATTTCAATAATCGATAGATTCTATTTTTTCAAATCTTCCTCCTGATGTCATACATAAATTTAATGGTAGATTGTAATTTTAACAACCAAACGAAGCCAAGGTGGATTTCTAGTAATATTACTTAAAATTGTATAGGTACTATAACTACTGGCAGCTCGTAAAACATTCAATAAAACCTAAAAAATAAACACTTCCTTTTATTCGTTTTCCAATGCAATTAAAACTTTTCATTCAATAGTAAGTATGCTTTCTACCTATTATTATATCCGGTATAATATTATGGACGCATTAAGTGTTATGTGCGTCTTTTGTAAAGGTGAGTAATTTTAAATAGTGGAAATAAAAATGCCATTAATTGAGCTATTAAACAGGATGATACAAAAATATGGTAAGTACAGTGTCAGAAAATACAATAAAAGACATGGAAAGGTAATAGACACAGTTGTGATATTACAATAGTATATTGTGCAGCAAGTGGCAAAAGTATTTTTTTCTACACCCGTGTTATAACAATGCACTTATATGCCCATAATCCGTTGCATAATGATACCCATTACGATACAGATTTTTCATTACGATACAGATTTTTAATCAATAGAAACCCATAATTTTTTAATCCATCATGCTGTGCATTTGACGTTTATCCAGGTTCCTATGTAATTATTTTAGATGTCAAAATCAGTACGTATTAAATTTTCGATAATAATACAACAAGTGTGTTAATGATTATCGAAATACAAATT
>CAJUYI010000661.1:71425-95243 GCA_910591695.1 Galerucella pusilla | reverse complement strand
AGATTATGTGCTCCGCGGTTTCGACGTCTTCCTGGCAGAACCTGAATAGGCCGTCATCTGCTATGCCAATTGTGTGCCTATGTTTCCTCAGCCTGCAATGTCCGGTCAGCATTTCTACCATCATCCTCGTCGTTTCTCGACTTTGACATGTAGGTCGTGTGACAGTTTGGCGTGCCTTTGTCCTGGGGTTTCATAACACCAGCACAACGCCTGGTTGTTTATCCATTTGTGGATGCTCTCTTTAATTAGGCATTCTGGCCCTATCAGGACCACTGCTGCTCCCTGCTTGGCTAATTCATCGGCCATTTCATTGCCTTCTATTCCTTGGGAACCTGGTACCCAGGCTAGGGTTACTCTATTATGACTACCTAGTCTGTTGAGGGCCTTGCGACACTTCCACACCAGATTTGATGTTATCCGACATGAGCGTATCCCCTTTAGTGCTGCTTGTCTATGGGAGTATATGACGATTCTTTGGTTATTCACCTTCCGTCTCATCAACTCTTCTGCACAGCATTGCACCGCCATTGCCTGAAAGACAGTCTTCCTAGGCTTAGAGAGATCGTGATCTTCTCTTGTACCCCATATATTCCGGCTCCTACTCCAGATTCTGTTTTAGAGTCATCAGTGTACCAGTTGAGATTCCCTTTATTAACTGTTCGTTTTTAAAACTATTTTGTGGGGTAATCTGATCCATTGGCATTCCCAGTATTGGATCTTTCTTTATTTTTTCATATAAATTTTTGTAGACCTTGCCGTGTCCTTGACTTATCGGAGGAGGTCCCTGTAATAATCTGTAACTAACAGATTTTGCATTCCCTGAATGAAGTTATCAGTGGTGGTAGGTTTAGTATTACCTCCGGGGCCGCAGTCGGAGTCCTATACCAGCCTCTCCTGTAATGTGTGATTGCTCATTTTATTTACTTATTTCTTTTTGTCTATGAGTTCTCATAACATGACCCTATCTACATAATTATATCGTTTGTAGAATAAATGAGAATATTTGCCATTCAATTGGTATCAAGTGTTACATAAAATTACATTACCAAATTAATTTTCGCAACACCCAAAAAGGGTATTGGCCAAAAAATTAAAATATTACAACCATTCGATGGGTTGAAACAATGTCATAGATTTTCGTATGCAAAACAGTCTACTCGAAAACGTAATCAGGCATGTAAGACATGCTTAAAAAGAATATAAGCACTTATCGTGCATGTGTAAGTTTCTTTCTAAGAATATTAATCATTTAATTTGAGTTGGAAATACAGAATGATCTATCAAAGGAAAATATGTTTTATTGTTTATTGATAGTTACCCAAAGGAATTTTCACTTCAAGTAGCTTGTATTTTAACGGGTAAATTTGGTACTTAAATGGAAAACTGTCAACTGTCAAAAAAGTGGTTATGCAATATAGCTATAACTTCTGTATATTGTAATAACGTTGATAAATAATGAGTAATTTATATCCTAAAACCCTCTACTCAACTCATTAGTCGACATTACAATCGTGCATAGCTTTTTGCGATAATGAACGACCTTACAAAACATTATGCAAAAAATTTAATTCATATTGGTATTGGTGTTGTATATAAATAATAACAATCGCATATGGGTACCATTTTTAGATCAAGGGCAATATGTGGTGATATATCGATGACATCCTCTTTACACATGGAGTTTCCTTTATGTTTAATGACCTTTAAATATAGATGACATGCATGATTTTGATAATAATTTTTTTCACCCTAAAAGTTGTGAATGTATTTAAATAAGTTCCGTTAATTCGTGGTAGTCTTTCTCTTCTATCAGTAGATTTCCATGTATTGTGAGTTTGTGAATAGATATTATTTCTTCTTCGACTCCACAAAATCTATAGTTGTCCTGGTCCAATAGTTGCAGCTTTCAGATTGTAGTGTCCTGTTAAAATTCTTAAGCCGCGTTTACACGAGGCCTGTAGGTGGGCAGGTTACTTGGAGCAGGTAAGCTGAGGCAAGTAACCTGTCCCGTGTGGACGACCACGCTTGTAAATCACAGACAAGTTGCCTGTCAACCTGCCTGGCAGATCGACTTGCACGAGGAGTTGACAACCTACCCTCCCAGCACTCGAAAGCGGTATCTGCCACACAGCCAGCAATGCACTGACGCCGTGTGAACAACTCATTGACGATCAAGTGAGCGAATTGGTGACATATAGTGCTTTATTGGAAGTTTGTTTATTGTTTAAATTGTCTACATTTTATATATATGTGTAATACTGTACAAATACAATGGCTTCACGTTGGGCCGAAGAGATGACAATCAAGTTTTTGGAACTTCATAAGCCTTGCTTATGGGACCAGTTTTATGAACTGTACATTACGCAGTTCTGTTATTAACTGGACATATTCACCACGAGTATCTCTCCTGTTAAGCCACTCTCTCACCCATAGTTTTTTCTTTTCCAGTTCTTCCAATAATATTCCACTAGATTCACTTACAAATTCCAGTGTATAATATTTCGAGTCAATTCTTGTACGTCATCATAAGAAAACACAGAAGATGCACTTTCTGCCTTTTTCATACATTTTACTGAAACACTTGCTCGCTCACAACTGACGTCGTGTGGGTCTACAGGGTAAACGGCAAGTCCACAGTACAGTAGCTTGTCTCAGGTTACCTGCTCCAATCCTAGTATCCTGTCCACCTACTGGCCTCGTATAAACGCGCCTTTAGAGCAGTTTAATCTGACTTTACATAAGTTTCATCTCAATTGGCCGTGTAATAAAGTATATTGCACAATAATTTCGTTGGTTCGGTATCTGATCTTAAGGATTTAATAATAATAGTATATTACGTAACGTGTGTGGTGAGAAGCATTTTACGCACGAATGGAAAAGTTACGCACGATGCCGCGTAGCGGCGAGTGAGTAATTCCGTGAGTTTGTAAAATGCTTTACAACACAAGTTACGTACTATACTTTACCCACAACCAAAGAAATAACAGTTACATAATTAGAGGTGCTTGGTAAACTCCATCTCTATTACTTTATTACCAATGAAAGTAGCACATTAAAGAACTAACGTTTAATCATTATAAATATATTGTGAATATTCAAAAGTTCATTTTTTAATTATAATCAATACATATACTTAGCCCTTTGGGATTTTCATAGTTAAACGTGGCCATATCGAATGTTTTCAACTAGTAAATTTTGATTAAAATGGCGACGTCTATTGACAGTTGCTAAGATGTTGCTACGGAAGCCGTGCGATTTACTTTACAGCTTTGCGTACAGTGCGTACAGTACGTACAGTGCGTACGATACCGACTGTGTGTTATTGACTGATTACAGGGGGGACGTAGGTAAAAGTTTATAAATCCTTATTGTACAGTAAATAGTTACAGATCCGTAGTCAGTAAAATTTAGATATCAACTACTAAATAATACTTTACCACCCAAACATTTCAGTTGTGAATTAATCATACTATTGGGTATTATCTTTTTTTATTTAACATATACTGCATCAACCACTAGGGTCATTGGCAGTTCATTAGTTACAAGGATAACAGTGAATTACAAACTGTACATATTTATGGTTTTTAGAAACATTTTCATGTCACCTAGTGGTGTGGAGTTGAGCACATTTATGTAAATTATACAAGTTCCTTGTTCCATTGATTGTGTGTGTGTTTTTTGGGGTAACATTAACTGAGACCTAGAAGATCTATTGTGCCCCCTTACTTCTACTCAGTTCCTGAGGAGAGTCTCAGAAACTAGTAGTTCCTTTAGTCCTATTTCCCGGAGGAATTTTAGAATGTCTGTAGGTTTCAACTTGGGCAAATGTTCCTCTTCTATCCAGTAATCTTCCAGGTGCTGTGCTCTAGGATTCTGAAGTGCTGTGCAGTTGGAAAGTATGTGGATGGAGGTTTCTTTTTCCATTCCACAAAATCTGCATTCTTCTTCCTACACTATTTTGAGCTTTTTCAGGTGTCCATTCAGGCGACAATGTCCCGTTAGGATCCCTGTTAAAACTCTTAGCGCAGTTTTACTTTGACTTATGCATTCTTTTGATCTCAACAGGTTGTAGTCACCCAGAAGAGTCTTTGATTGTATAAGCCCTACTAGATCTTTCCAATGGTCAGATCTTCTTTTTTTCTCGGCTTTACTTATTTCTTCCAATATTACATTGGGGCTGATTCCGCAAAAGGGTTCAGGCCCCCAGAAAGGTATTTCAGTCCCCCTCTTTGCTAGTTCATCTGCTATTTCATTTCCTTCTATTCCAGTGTGTTCTGGAATCCATAGTAAGGTGACTATGTTGTTCTCGCCTAGTTCATTGAGTTTGTCTAGGCATTCCCACACCATTTTGGAACTGATTACACAAGAGCTCAGTGCCTTTATGGCTGCTTGACTATCCGACCCATTGATTACTACTTGCTCAGTTGGCCAAGTATCTATTTTATTATTTCCACTACTAGCTGTGAAATTGACAATTATTGCTTCTCCTATCCAACTGAGAAGTTGAATTTCTCTATTAGTGGTTAATAATTTTTTCTAATATTAACCTAAGTCAATAATGGAATAATTTAAATATTTTGGGAATAGTAGGGATAGCAGTTCAACAAAAACTTGTACAACACAATTTTGTGTACCCAGGAGATGGTCTTTAACATATTTGCTGCTTGAAATTACCTATCAAGATAAAATTATTTGAATAAAAATTTCATTAGTTTAAAATTCACGCTTAACCAAAAATGACTGATGACATAACGAGTACGTTCATAATACCTATGTCGTAAGCTGACAGCTGACAGTGTACTTGTCAGTCATACGACGGAGTAAACGCTTCTCGTGGTGCGTTTGTGAATTATTTTTAATTTTTGTCTCAAATTGACGAGTAGTGGAAAAAATTGTATATACACCATAGTCTTGAAGACATTTATAAACCTCGCACCTTATTCCTGTCGGGGCAAAGCCACTAGCGAAATACTCTTGGCGTTCGGTTAATAATAATATTCTTCACCACCTTAGTGTATAGTATACTATTTTATTTCAATACGTAATATTTAGTATAAAATAAATAATATATGACTAGCTAAATTGCAAGTTTTCTATATTACTAAATATATGTACACACATTACGTGAAAAAAATGAAATGTATGAAATGAAAAGTAATAAATCAAAACATTATAAAAAAATGAGATTTCTGTGTTGAATTCAACCGTGTAGACAAAAACCGTTAGAAAAGTGAGGTTACACCAATTGGCACTAAAAATAGATCGCGGGGCACTCAACTCGGTGTACTGATTGTGTCAGTAACTCTAATTAGTCGAATAGGATATTTGATGGACATGAAAGCAAAAAATATTTAAGAAATCTACAGTTGGTTGCCGAATTGTTAGAGAAAGTATTATTATTTATGTATTCTATAGTTTAATTTTCTTTAACAACCGAATTAGCTCTCATTAGTTTGTTTTATTTATATCTAAAATAACAAATCTTTTATCTATTTAAAATTAAACTATTTCACTATATTTTTCAGCGTGGAGAGTGGATACGGAGTTCGAATTCCATGTAAGGCTAATAAGTACTGAAAGTATAAGAGGGAATAAGACGAGTGTTTTAAGTAGGAATAACATAGCGGATCTGTAAAGCGTTTTGAAGGATTAGGAGGCATTGTTACAGTCTCTCAGGATACACTAGAGGTAAATCCGACTGAGCTTATTCTTTTCACTAGGAAAAGGAAGCTGGAGAGACTAAAACCGCCAAGCCTTTTGTAACGTTATATTTGACCACTATCATTGGAATATTTAAATATCTACCGGACGGCGAGTAGCCAGTCCTTTTTCCTTACCAACATGCGATTTTCGTCGAGAACCTGTAGCACCGATCACCGCTGAAAGGCAAAACTTTATATTTAATGTGCGACGCATAATCTCCGTTGGTGAGGATCAGTATACACTGATATTGGTCAAATATTTCAATTCTTCTTTCTTATAGAGAGATAGAAATTAAGAACACACTATTAATATGTAAATTCTTTCTCGAAGCGGAGCATGTGTACAGGAAAGAAATATGTAACGTATGTCGATTGCTCATCGCATGGTTCAATTTAATAGCGAGTAGTTAGAATAAGCTTTTTCTCCTGTGAACCATGAAACAATAAGGTTGAATTTTAAATTTATTTTGAGAGATTTACCTCAAACTTTTCTAAAGTGCATTCAATGTGAATGTACCTGAGACTTCGTACCTGGAAGTTAGTACCTGAGACTTTGTACTTGGAAGTTGTACCTGGAACTTAGTACCTGAAACTTTGTTCCTGAGACCTGTACCTGCCAATTTTCCGGGCGAAGTAGTTTCCATTAGACATCTCAGACACGTGGAAAATTAAGGAAAGTAAACCAATGTAAAAACAACGTGCTTCAACAAACAACAACAATATTTTTTTTATTTTTTTTACTGTGATATTTTTAAAGTCATTATACAACTTGTAAATTTAACAACGTTGTTCATATTCCTTCCCTTCCAACATTTCCAGGTTTTTTGATAGAGAGTTGTGAGGTGAAAAACAAGACTAAGATTATTCAGGGTGGCGCCCACTTACCTTTCTTGATTAACTTTAATTACATTTCTTAACTTGATTTATTAACTTATTAAATTCATTAGGTTTCTTAACTTCATTTATTATCTCATTAACTTCAATATAACTTCAATAACTTAAATAAAGTAGGATTACCCGCGAACCGGTAAGACTACTCCCTGAATTGATATTAGTTTGGTCTCCGAATTCACACCTGAGGTGCTCTGCACATTGAGTCGCCGTTGCAATTTATCTTGCCTTATTATTTCAAATAAATAATAGATAACGTGCAGCTGTGTCTAAGCACCGAATAGATATGATATGATCTATTCGGTGGTCTAAGCCAGGAGTTCAAGTATCTGGGTATAAATCTCGATGCAAAGGTAACCTGGAATACACACCTACCTCTAGGAAGCACATCCACTGTGTGTACACAACTATGATAAGACCATAAGACACAAGGTTACCTATGGCCCTTAGTTTAGTTGCCAAAAACAGATCAAAGGATATCCGATCTGGAGCTATCCAAACTTCAGAGGCTTGCCTGTCTGCGCATAATGGGTGTGATAAGAAGCAGCACGACTACGACAATGGAAGCATCCTCCTCTTGTTCTGAATGGCCGCGTACAGGTTGGTTTGCTGTCTTGGTCCTGGTCTTGCGAAAAAGCAAGACCAAGACCGAGACCGAAACCATTCTTCGACTCGCAAGACCAAGACCAAGACAGAATGAACAAGAACAAGACTAATATCAAGACCGACTATGCAAGACCAAGACTAAATACGCAAGACTTAACCAAAAATTATTTTTCACAGTAACTATATGAGATAAAATATTTGTAACAGCGTCAACATATGCTTTTCTTGGTACAATATAGGTTGTCATGTCGAATTGTCAGTTTTCTTAACTAGATTTTAACGATATACATAAAAAAACAAAGAAATCACTGTTTAAAAAAATGGATTTACAAAAATGTTCGAAGAGTACATAGTCTTTGTCCCAATGTCTGGTTAACACATCTAAAATCCAAAGGAAAATTACTTATTTTTCAATATTTTCATTTTTCTCAAGGATTTTTCTTGCTAAAAGGTCAATTTATGCGTTGGAGAAGGGTAGGTTCTTGAGTTTTCATAAATATATTTTGAACTAGAGAATCATTCTCTTGACAAGAAGTTGTGACAAGCTCATATCGGGACGTACATGATAATAATGTCTTAATGAACTTTTTTTAATTCAAATATAGTAAATTTAGGTTTAAAAATGTTTGTTGCACGAAAATAAAATGTTTACAAAATGTTTTGAAAGATGTTCGTTAAGAAATTATGGCAAGACCAAGACTAAAACCAAGACCAAACAAAATACAGCAAGATCAAGACCAAGACCGAGACCAGACAGATTTGAGCAATACCAAGACCAAGACTGAATAAGCAAGACCAAGAACAAGACCGAGACTGTTCGAGTCTTGGTCTTGGTCTTGCTTTGCTCATCACTAATTGGCACGAAGGAACCAACACCCATAGTCATCGGTACAACCAAGAGCTCAAAAAGGATAATGATCTCGAATCCTCTGACTGGTGGTGACGAACCAATCAATCAAGAGTAAATTCGACCCTGTCCTTAAATTTACTTGCACAAACTTTCCCACCAAATCATATACTTAATATAATATCGGGAAAAACTAATGACGAATGCACTTCTAATTATTCGCCACAGCACGTTCGTTCATAAAATAAAAAAATATATTAATGAGTTTGTATTCACATTATGTAAATTTGAACTAATATACGATATTTGCCGTCACAGCCAATACCGGTTCTGCTGAAACAAGTTCCAATTAAGTATTTGCATTCAATAATTGGTAGATCGAATTAATTAATTAATTCAAAAGTTACGATGCCCATCATTCCCTTAATTTAAATATTATTTATTTTATATGAACAGGAAACGTAGTTTGTCTGATATTTCCTCTCTTTAAAAACCAAGTTACTTACTCCCTGTTCCTTTTTTCTACAATGTGGCTGCAGTCCCGCAGACGGAATTATGAATTGAAAATTAGAATTCCGCCTTGGAACTAAAGTTTATATGACATATCCAGAAATCACTCATTATATATGCGACCCGCCCCCTAACGACGGACAGCTCGTGTTTCATGATTAAATTCCGTTATTTTAAGGGGAAGGGTGAATTCAATGATTATATTTCCTCCCCCTTCTTCAAATACACAATGTGTGGATATATCATCATATATAAATTTGTTTTTGATTCCATTTATGTTCTTGGGTTGCGCAAGTTATAGCATTTTCGGCGGATTTCTGTATATTTACTAAAAGCACATACATGTCATTGAAAGTGTTTTAGAAATCTGTGGACAAATGACGAGAGTGTGTTTGATGTAAATTCCATCTTGGACCATATAAATGAATAAGTAGACTAAAATAAGTAGTACTAGTAGTAAGCGTGTTGCCATAATCCTGAATACAGAATTGGCATTTAAATAAACCCTTATAGGAGACAAATCTGGTAATTGTGCGAGCCATATGATAGCTCATCAACCAGTTGTTATTAATCAGCATGGAAAAGTAATATCTTCTGTATGTTCCTTGTGGTATATTATTCATTCTTTTTTCAATTTCTTGGGAAATTAAACCACAATATTTTTGAATTCTTTATTTCAACGTTTCGGTAGCGTTCCAGCTACCGTTGTCAAGAAAAAATGAGTAGAAATTAATTTTTATCCCTAACTGACACAACAGAAAAAATTTGACAACTAGACAATCAAAAATTATTTTGAAGTTTAAGGGCCGAATTCATAGACGTCACTCACCCTCAATTTTCACTCAATCTGTACTCGAATCGACACTCATGCTCAATTTGGAATCCAGAAACAAGAAATACTCAAATCGACACTACAATTGTAGTGTATAAATGAGTTTATTTTGAGGGTAACTATTTGGTCCCTACATTATCAATATAACCTCATATTTTTATGTTTGAAGCAATTAATAACGACGTATATAAAGATTTTCATAATTGATTTCCAATTCATTGTATTTAAATTGCTGATTTATACGAGTTTATTCAATATGTCGAAGATTATGAAGCTTATTTGCCCATTCCATGGTAAGTAAAATTAATATTCAAATTCATTCACAGGCATTTTATGAATTGAAATATTGACTAGTACTTGAGTTTTATTATTATTTCAATAAAAATATACATTAGTCCATGAACTGTTTTTTGTTGTGTTCTAAAATAATTCTTTCATCTGCCAATCATGTAACTGTCTCTCATTTTCCATTCGCATCATGTGAAATTCTTCATCTTGCTTCTCAAGTTTTTTTAACCGGGCTACACGTGCTGCCAGCTCAGTATCAATTGCAGATCCCCTTTTTTGCCCTTTTCTCAAAATAGAGCTCCTTGTTGTAAAGCAGAGGAAGAATATTAACAAATTTGAAATCCAGAGAAAAGATATGAGGCTTAGCATAGCCACGTCGCTATCAATGACATCTTTTATTTCGATATCTACACAAGCATCAATAGCATCATCATTAGGCGGTGCTTTAATAATTCCACCGCCAGTTGCCATTGTCTGCTGTTTTTCTTTTGATAGCTCTTTTTTCCTTCTGCATTTTATGTTCTCCCATGCTTTTTGAATTTGTTGTGGAGTTCGCTGTCAAGTCAAATCCAATAATTATTACTTTTGTAAAAGTTAGGTCATGGTAATACTGGATGGGAATGAAATTTGCTATTATTCAATACTACTTACGTTTGTGTGATATGGTACAGAATTGAATTTTGTAGTGATAATAGCCCACGTTTTCTTTTTTTCGGATGCATTCACTAAATCCGTTTTCTTACACTCTATAATATTTTCAAATTTAGCCACTAACTCCGATAAATATATTTTTTCACTTGGTGTTATATATTTCTTTTGTTCGCTTATATTCATTCAAAGAATGATAAAGTTTTTGAGGTTATCTATATTCGGGGAATGGACACACAAGGGAAATGATTAATATGAATTGTCAAATTTAGTTCAAATAAACCAAAAATTACAATGTTGATAGCTCGAAACAGAAACTAGTGCACTACAATCTCTACTCACATGAGTTTCCCAACCTACATGGTTTTTGAATACCAAAATTGAGGGTGAGTTCCACTCACTCTCAAACGAGTCGCGATTTGAGTGTAAAAGGAGTGTAGTAGTAGTGTCGTTTCTGAATTCGGCCCTAAGACTGCAAAATTTTGTTATCAAATTTTTATTAATATATTCATAGTAGATCATATCTGTGGCAAAATGTGAAATGAAACGCTACCGAAACGTTGAAATAAAGAATTCAAAAATATTGTGGTTTAATTTCCCAAGAAATTAAAAAAAGAATGGAAAAGTAATATTAAATATTTGACAGGGTCATCTATAAAGTCGCTAACTTAGTTGTTGTTTCTGTAGGCATTAATTGTTAATTGTACGTAAATGTTAATTAACCCTTTTAAATAGACAAGCCTCCATTTAGTTTCAATATTTTCATACCACGGACTCTTGTATGCTTATGTTGATTTTAATTACAAATTGAACACGGTATAATTAAAATTCGATTTAGTAACAACATGCCTCGGACCTTGAACAACCTTGAAAATAATGTGTATCATAAAAGTTATTTAACAAAATTGATAGTTGCAAAATTATAGGGTGCCATAGGAATTTTAGCCACATAAAAATAATATTGGCAAATTATTAAAATTACGGATATTCGATCAATATAAACATAGACTTGGTGATTTTTATTTTTTCCAGTCGAATTTCATCTTTAATTTTTCTATATAATCAATATTTTGTTTTGATGATGCAAAATGTAAAGCTGCGTCATCATTATGTCGATCGGCAAATCTCATTCGACACGTTCGAGTTTCAACTCGTCTACATTGTCAATATTAAGGTCGGTCCAGACATGCAACAGAACATAGTAGCGTAACTCCGCCGCGTATCAAGTGTGGACGGTACCGCGTAACAACGTAACAGCGTAACGTCGTAACAACACAGCGTCCCATCAGTTGTCGGTTTTTCTCCGTCGCATCAAAGAAATGCTACGCGTGCAACTTACACCCCAAATCATCAAGTTTGGACGTGTATACAAAACATCGTAGCGTAACGTTTGGTTTTGGTTTCGCATTAACAGTTTTAGTATTGAATTCAATTTAATATGGAGTGGACGGAAGAGACTGTGCTCAATTTTATCGAACTTTACCGTAGTAAAGAAATTTTATGGGATCTCTAATATCCAAAAATCGAATTGTTATTGCTAACCTTTCTTGTACAGAAATTGCCTTTCTCCGCTTTGTATCTTTTCGCATAACTTTAGGACCCACTAAATTTATTAAAAACTCAAAATCTGTTGGCGACATTCTTGTAAAATTTTTGTATAAACCACTAATCGCTTGAAATTTTAAATCCAAGAGTAAGTGTTGGCCACCATACGTAGTTCTACTTGTGTATAATTGCGTCTGCCACCAACGCCTTATTGGCTTGCGTTTTTTCTTTTGTTGCACTAAATAATACATCACGATGTTGCTAAACGGAGTTACGTTACTCTGTTCTGTTGCATGTCTGGACCGACCTTTATGTGGACGTGTTGACCTACATACATCGCCGCGCCATTATCAAAACTGATAATATTTTGAGTTAGTTTTGCATCATTAAAATTTTTAATTATGAGTCATGCAGAAGATGCTGTAATGGTAGCTGCTGCTGCTGCAATTATTATTGGTATTTTTGGTACGACCCAGCCGCGTCAATGGTAGGAAAAAATATCATTGCTGTTCATTCCAATTCAAATTGAGATACAACACAGACACACAAAAAACTAACCAAAATGACTACGTTCAGGAAATGTTGAACAGCATGCTTCGACACGTCCAAACTAGCCATATTGATTCGACCTCCTTTTATTCGTATCGACATGATTCGGGTTTGCATTCGATTCGACCCGACATGGATCCACAATGTCGGGCGACCATCCACACTAGACATAATGTGGACGCGGCTTAAGAATACAACTGTCCAGTGTTCTGGGCTTCGCCCTTAGATAGCGCACCGTAAATCTACCGATTTAGAACTGACTGGAGTCTATACTGTCTATACTGACGGCAGTTGGGATCATAGATAAAAAAATACTTATAAATGGGAAACTGACCCGTGGCGCCCTCTATTTGTACGAGTGGCGCCACCTTGAGAGTCCCGTCAGTACCTCTAATACAAATCAGATGGTTGTGAACTTCGCTAACAGCCGAAAAAGAAGATTCCTGTAATTTTACAGTTTTCAAAATTACTGTAATTTTACTTTTATTGCAAAATGACATTTATGGTCCATTTTTTGATATTTCATCTAAAGTTACTCAACATTAGATTGATATTACAATAATAACAATCAAATAGTCAAGTAAAATTAAATGAAATATCAAAAAATGGACCATATAATGCATGAAGTAAGAAAAATAAAGCAATAATCATCAAGTTCATATATATAGATGCCACCACAGAGCTATTACTTTTTATTAAAAATAAGGAAATAGTGGTAATAGGAAATCTGATCAATGCTTAGGCTATTCTACCCAGTACCTGGTATCAGAATAACTAGACATTAAAATATTAGTAATCTATAGGGAGACAGTTTTAATTTATGTCCAGGTGTGAGTACTGATATATTGGCATTGGTCCAGTGATGCACCAATACAGTATATTATTCATTTCATATGTGTTTTCCAACCTCACTTACCCAACATACAAAGTGTATGCAAGGCCTATGATTGGTTGTTATTCTTCTGTAATCAAATGTGTTTGGTATTGGATTTAAACTGGCGCCCTCTGCCTTCCTTGACTAAAAAATGGTAACACATGGAGTACAGTCTCCTTATTTAGTTTCCATGATGTAAAGGACCAGGCACACTTAGATAAAATTTTTTATTGACATTATTCGATTGGCAAAAATTTGATTGAATTATTGGTGGAATATTTTCGGTACTCGCAGTTTTTGAGTGTACCAAATAAAACTAGAACCTGTTTATCTTGATTTTTTAGCAATCTAATTTCAATTTTAACACTACCAATATAAATTATTTAGTATCAATTACCATAATATGAATTTGAATTTCTATATCACTTATTATGGATAGTTTTGAAAGTCGTCCTAACAAGGTGGACCGTTAGAAGTTTATCTATATATTATATCGCATGAGGTCAAAATCTTAAAGTGTATACCAAATAAGTTTAGGAGTACAACTACTTGTAAAGAATGTAACAGGATTGCTATAATATCAAGGTTAAGAGGGGCCTCACAAATTAGACATCTCAAAACAGTTGGCACCCCTTACTTCCAACATAATTTAGGTCATTTTTATGCAACAAATCTAAAGAATGCAGTAAAATTTAAGAGTTGAAATTTTAACAAAATATAACTTGGGCCTTAGTCTTGGGGATGAGGTATTTTGGTCAAGTTTTAGATTGTTATAAAAAAGATATAAGCCATTAAGTGATAGTCTGATTTTGACAGTTTTGACAATTTATGGTCACAAATTTGAACACCAAGACCTGATCCCCAAAAGACAGCCTAGATAATTCGCTTCTGAAAATATGAAATCTCAAATCATTGTATTTTTTGAGATTTGTTGCACGGAAAATTTTGCAAACGAACACTTTTCCACATTAGTTCAGCTGTTCACCGTCTTGATGGATGGCGCTGTATGGAACTTCAATAAAGCTACCTATGACCTGTCAATTTTTTTGACAATAATTCAACCTAATAGTGAAATTCTTATTGGTGTACAATTTTTAAATTTAAATCAAAAGTTAGTGAACTATTTATTTCAATTATCAATTATGAAAACATTAACCTATTAAGCATTATTTTAGAAATTACGAACCAAGATCAAAATAATAATAATGGTACAAAATTGTTCAAATTTCACAATTAATAATACATTTAACTGATTTTTCTATTTGTTTCCATTCTGTTCTTTCTGTTGAGATTTTAAATAAAATAACTATATAAATTACTGTATTTCTTCCATTAATAAATGTGGTTGTATGAAAAATATTGTGAACAACTTGTACGCAAAACACCTTTCGCACTAGTTGTACAAACTACTATTTCATGCTGGAAAAGTAAATGTGTGATTTGTAAATGCTGTCTATTTTTATTCCACATGTGTTTCACCACAAATACCTATCGTGTTTAGTTCAGGGGACTGGGTGTGAAATAAAATAAATAGGATACAGTTCGTCTTCAATGGTCCAGTTTTACGCCAATAATTTCCCTCTTCTACCACATTTACATTTACAAATAAAACCGCCACTAATGGTGCACTGAAGAAGAGTAGTGTAGGTGTTGCCACAGGCTCAAATTCCGGGCCAGATCTTACGTATAAAAAGGGTCAGATTTTCGGAATTCGGGCCAACTCTTAACTCGTTTTTTTCCGTGTTAAACTGTACTGGAACTAATAATTTTGTATTCTCCTTATTTGGGAACAACACCAAAGTCACCAAACATTGACCAAACCATAAAGAAATTTCTCTATGACCAAACCCCAACCCAACCATAAAATCCAGAATGACAAATTCAATAACAGCAGCAAGGCATATGAGGCATGGCTGTCATTGGCTGTGTTCAGTTCAGTCAGTAATGAACGAGAAACAGTTCACAGTGGATAGGCGGAAAAAAACGGGTCAGATTTCGAAAAGAGGTGCCAAGAGGCCACTCCGTCTTAAAAAGGGCCAGAACTGGCCATATCGGGCCACCTGTGGCAACGCTGAGTGTAGCGTTTAGATCAAGAGTTTTAACAGTAGAGATTATGTAGCATGAAAGAATTGAAACCTCAATTCACATCCTTGCGAATTGCATAGCAATTCAGAATCCTACTACACCTAGGAGACCACTGAATAGAAATGGGAGAGTTGAAGCCAGGGTAGGGGGACTCTGAACGCGCGAGGGTGCTGCCACCTTGAGAGTCCCTAAATTTGCTAATTTAATGATAACCATAGAGTAATAAATTATTACTCTATTATGAGAACCAGAATGAGAACTGTTTAGTGATTGTTGCAGAAACTTCCATATATTTCAGCCACAGATTATAAAGAGAACAGATACGAAAGCTTGACAGAGAACAGTAAAAAGAGAGAGAGAGATGCCCATTTGAATGCCCATTGTCTTATGTCGACTCCGTTCGGGCCGCTTCGCGAAATTTCTCAACAGGGTTGTCAATTTGCATAATATTTCTATCAATTTACGATCATAGGTCCAATATTTTAAAAGCATTTTTTTAAGTGTGATAGTTATACAGATACAAATATTCGATAATTACTTGTTTTGAATCAATTTTATTAACATTAAAAGAATTATACAATTAAAAAGATTATAATGTATAAAAATCATACCATAAATATATACTTTTTTTCACAAACCACATCCTTGGGAACCATGCACAATAACGGTGACGGCTATCCTAACCTAACATAATCAAATCGTCAAAACATGCTCAAAATTCATAACGCCAATTTTGTTTGCTTTATTGTTTGAAGGTGTTCAATCGGCGATATTAATTGTGTTATTTGACTAATCGATTGTGCGTTGTGGTGATACTATAAAAATATAGTGGAATAGATTATTATTCTTATAAAATGAATAAATATCACGGCGAAGTGTATTGTTCATTAAGAGACTGTCCAAATGAATTTTATTCGGTAAGAAAAATAAAGTTCTTTCGATTTACAAGGGATCAGAGTATATAATTTAATATCCCGGCCTTGATGAAAGAAATTTTAAAGTTTTTGATATTAACTAGTGCTACAAATTATTATCAAAATTCTCCCTTGCATAGGTGTATATTGTATTCCCTTTGATAATAAATACATTAAGAATTATTTGTACTTTAAATTTTGTTCGATTTTTGTAATTATTTGTGTTATCTAAAAATGTAATTATTAATTAATCTCCCAAGAATAATGACTATTTATAACAAATCATCAAATACAAATCATGTACATATAGGTATTTAATAAATACATAAATACATATTCGATTATGATTATTGTTTTAATTCATGGCGCAGTTTTAAAGATTTAGTGGAAACTTAAAAAAAAAATAGATCCGGCACTAGAAATTGTTATTGTCCCCAAGTCAACAGTGCAATTTGGTGAGAAATTCAGAAAATATTTTAAGCTGGCAACATCGCGGCCATACCGAGTTAAAGGTCCAAGGTCACTGACGACGGAGCTGAAAATCGTTTGATGTTTTACCGGGATTCGTATCTGGTTCTCTTTATAATATGTGTTTCAGCGTTGATATCCTAGCCTAACCCAATAACTGCAGACCAACGTTTTACGACGTGGTCAGTTTTCCATCTATAAGTATGTTATCTGTGGTTGAAGCCGTTTGATTATAAGTATTAAGTTCTTTGAGAGGAGAGGAAAACATTCATATACCTATATGCATAAGCGGTTTTTTTATGATTTCAAACACATTTAATTCTGTAAATTTGCGCTACTTTATGATGTATAGAAATCGTACCATTTACGTAATAATAATTCGATCTCGTTTTAATATTGCCAAACTTCCTTAGATTGGAAAATAATAAATTAGCGATCTGATTTTATGTTCATTAAAATTTGCATTTTGTGTATATTATGTGTTTAATTAACGATCTGTACGGAGTTTCTAATTGAACGTTTTAATCGAAGCTACCGCAGCAATTTGATAGCTATAAAAAATTTATTATTTCAACTCCCAGTACGTGGAATCTTTCCAGAGTAATCAAATGATAGCAGGGGCGTCCATAATGTTTTTTCTTGGAGAGTGAAGGGCTTCTGGTTTATATAATAAAAAAAACATATTGTAGACCGCCATATAGCTATGGCCAGCTATAAGTGTACACATGTTTCCAAAAAGTGACAAAATAAGATAATTCAATGATAACTTTAAAACAAAAAGTGCATTCTAGTGATAAATGATAGTGCCATAAGTTCATAATTACGAAAACTGTATGTACCAAAGTTTTTTTTTTCATAAAATTACCTTCGAAAAATAGAATTTACCTAAACTCAAATATTCTTTCTTCTCTTTTTGGGCTTATTATTATTCTGATAAGAATTTAAATAAACTCTTAATATAAAGGTGGCCATACACGATTGCTATTACTTTTTAAATCTTGTATTACAAGTAAAATGTCAGAATCAACTATTAAAAGAGTTGTTGAAGAATCACTAAAAAAAGTTTTAGAAGAAGTAAAGAAAAACAGAACTGAGTTAAAGCTTGGTATTGACTCAAGTGAAACTAGATTAATGCTCAAGCTAGAGGAACAAAACGCAAAAATAAGAATTTTAGAAGAAGAAAATTCTACATTAAAACAGAAAGTAAAATACCTCGAAAGGAATCAAGAAGACTGAAAAATAGAATTAGTTATAAAAGAGATAAAAAAACTTGTTGGAGTTGAAGTAAAGAAAGAAGATATAAGCAACTTTTTTACTCTTGGCAAATCACCAACAGCTCCCCTTAAAATCGAATTCGTGAGTTACTTCAAAAAAAAGATTGATGTTCTACAAAAAAAGATCTTAAACATTATTTTAAATAAAAAATGGACTTACCCTTCAGATTCCCTGTTCAACGAAAGTAAAATTATGGATATTAGACAGTTATAAACATACTCTGTCTTAATATTTATCTACAAAAACCGCAATATCCTAAAAAGCATTGAACACAACTATTCTACCCGATATAAAACAAATAATCATGTAACTACAGAGACTAGATATGTTACATATCTGTCTGGAAGAATATATAACTCTTTGCCAAATATGTATAAGGTTTATTTAACAACCATAAATTCAACTGCGCTGATAAAAAATATTCTTAAAAAGTATCTATTGAATTGTGATAGGAGAGATATACATGAACTAATTGAAAATAAAACAATTTCAAGTTAAACGTAATCTACCATTTCTACCGTTATTTAAATTAGATTGATATTTCATGTGTTCACATTATTTTCTTTTTTTCTTTTTATTATTAAATGGTCTTATTGGTTAAATTTACTATTATTAAAATATGTTATGAAAAATATGTTATATGTCATATGATATTTAAGAGGTTCTATTGTCTTTTGATATTTTTCCTTTTAATATGTATTATATTTGTTGAAAGATATAAAATTAATACTTAGTCATAAGCTCGTGCACGACCACATCTGGTTTTAGCGAGCATGTACGACAAATGTTTGTTCTTTCTAAAATAGTGTTATGAATAAAGATTATTATAAATAGCATATAAGAATGAGAAATCAGAACTAAACATATTTGGATAAATAAATCACAAATTAAACAGCCTAGCAAAACAAAATTAATCGATTTTGAGTCCTCTCCCACCAACAGTGGGTACTACCAAAGATTAAAAATGTTTTCTAATCTTGGAAATGGAAAATAATAATTCCATTAATCCTCCATATTCTTGTGAAATATCTACACTAAGGAGCTATAAAGTACTCGTCATTACTTTCTGTGAACGTTCTGCTGTGAAGGCTAGTCTGTACAAGGCCATATTCGGACGAAATATACAATGACCAATCCTACTTTACGTATATAAAATAAGGTATCTTAGCTACATGTTTAATTACATCAATACTTATAATTTATACTCCTGATGATGGAAATATTGTGATACGATACACTCCTTTGAGCTTGCTGAAATACAACGGACAATTGATTCAGTTCATTTTGACTCAGATATGATATCAACTTCAATTTTCAAAACAACAGAGTCTAACAATCAATCCTTTAAAAACAATGCAGTGTTATTCAGTTCAATAATACTTAAATTGGATGACAAAAGATTTAGGCCTATTTATTGATCAGTTTTTCAGAAAATCATGTAAAAATTTTTTTCCACCCCTAGCTGTGAAGTTGACAATGATTGCTTCTTCTAGCCAACTGAGAAGTTGAATGTCTCTGATAGTGGTTTATATTTTTTTCTATTATTAACCTAGGTCAATAATAGACAGATTCAAATATTACGAGAATTCAGGGATAGTAGTTCAACAAAACTTGTGCAAGATAATTTCGTATACCCAGGAGATTATCTTTAACATATTTGCTGCTTGAAATTACCAATCAAGATAAAATTATTTGAATAAAAATACCATTAGTTTAATATTCGTACTCAACAAAAAATTACTGATGACATAACGAGTACGTTCATAATATCTATGTCGAAAACTGACAGTGTACTTGTAAGTCAGGCGACGGGGTAAACGCTTCCCGTGGTGCGTCTGCGAATGAATTAATTAATTAATTTACATTTCTGTCCTAAATTTGGCTAGTAGTGGAAAAAATTGTATACAGTGATATTCAAAAGGCCCCTCCCCCTCGTATCTTTTGAACGGCTACACTTACCAGTCACGTAGCTATAGCTTTTACATGGGGAGGGTTTTGGTTTTTTTCATCTGATAGGCTCAGAAGGGGAAAGCTTTATTGAAGGCGCCGCCTAAGGCAAAAAAAATCGAGTGCCACGACCTACAGCAATTTTTCAAGTTCAAGAAATAATGTTAAGTTTTTTTTATTATTTGTTTGACTCGGCTACATCTAAAAGTTCTGCTGAAATGGTTATAACCATGTACCTATATATTTTTTCAAAGGAGCCGTCCCTTCGCCGGCACCACCTCAGCCTCTTGGGCTTATTGTGGATTCTCCTAACATTCTGACTACAGCCTATTCAGCCAATCCGTTCCCCGTATTAGCTCATACAGGTTCTTTACTGGTTGGTTGTAGAAGTCTTCTGGAGTCATTTGGAGTCTTCCATTTAGTTTTTGCCTCCTTTGGTCCAGCGTCTCACAGTTGCATAACATGTGCAGAGCTGTTTCAGTGTCCTTTTTGCATCTCCAGCATGTGAGGTCTCCGTTATACAGCCCTATTTTGTTCAGGTGCTCTTTTGTGGGAAAGTCTCTCGTAAGAAGCCCCGTTATGGTGCATAGTTTGTTCCTGCTCATTGAGAGCAGTTCTCTTGCTACTTTTTCTGATGGCTCTTTTATACATTTTTTTCCATGTGTTTGCGTGGGCGTATTCTTCCAGAGTTTTATGGATTGTTCTTTTACCCACCCTTTTAACCATGATCTAGTGGAGCATCTGGGGATGCCCACAGATGGTTCGGGTCCGTTCATCAGTGTTGACGATCCTGCTCTTGCAAGTTTGTCAGCTTTTTCATTGCCAGCGATTCCTTTGTGACCTGGGACCCACTCCAGTGTTACACTGTTCCGAGTTGCCAGTCTTCTAAGTTCTTCGCCGCATTCCCATACCAGCCGAGATGTTACCTGTATATTAATTTGGGAGCACCTATTTTAAAAAGTGATAGATGATTGAAAATTGAAGCTTTCATTAAAACGGAAAATCAATCTCACAAAAGTGAATTTAACCTCTTCAGCTAAATTATTCACAATTGTTGAGGAATCTATTTCTATTGCCACATCTCGATGAATACTCATATTGCGGCAGTATGCTAATAAAAAATTATTGTCTCTATTGTATTTTCTATGGGGAGGGTTTGAACCCCCAAACCTCCACCCCCTTATATACGTCCCTGACACTTACATTAATAAAATTTGCAGAGTGAAAATAAAGTGTTGTAAACTTATCTACGAACGGTAACAGGTGACGTAATAGTAATAGATGTCACAGTGCCATTCTGGCCAATAATTTCAAGTAGGTCCTTATGGCTAGTGATATCTCGTTTGGAAGGCATTGACATTGGCTACATAGCCATATTAATTTTGTTTGGGTTTAAACTAATTTTGACGGATAAATTAAATAAATACCAAAATTGTTTAAATTATTTGTTTGAATTTGAATAATCAAATATCAATAATGGATTCTTATAGCAAGTGTTCGAAATGTTCTCCGTCTACTTCCTGACAGTAATACATCCTATTAGTAAACTCCTGTCGTACTCTTTCGAATGTGTCATCAGTAATTCTTTCTTTCAAAACGCCAATGCTATCTGGTGCCGTAGTATAAACCTTGGATTTCAAGTACCCCCATAGAAAAAAATCTAATGGTGTCAGATCTGGTGACCGAGGTGGCCATTCTATAGGACCTCGCCGGCCGATCCATCTACCTCGATATTCTTCATTCAGGTAACGTCTTACTGCACCATAATAATGTGCAGGAGCACCATCTTGTTGGAATGATATTTTCAGATGGCCGAATTCATCTGGATTATCTTCCAGAATTTCAAGAATTAACAGCTCAATTGCATTTTGTAACATCTCCAGATACACTTCACCGCTTAAATTTGAATTTAAGAAGACAGGACCAACCATGTGGTTTCCCAAAATACCTGCCCAAGCATTGACTTTTTCTGTCACTCCAATACCTTACATTTTGTGTATTCACATTTCCATTGAGGCAAAAAGTACCTTCGTCAGTAAAACAAATTGGTTTTGTGTAATGTGGGTTTTGACTAATTTTATTTGTCATACATTCACAGAATTCGAGTCTTCTGTCGGGGTCGTCCTCCGAAAGGTGGTGTACCATTTTTAACTTGGTATGGATGAAATTTATTTTTAACCAACATTCTCTGTCTGTACTGTACTTTTACTTACTTCACAGATAGACGCAACTTTAGTTGAGGAGGAAGTAGGGTTTACTACCATTTCAGCAACTATATCAATTTTTTTATCATCACTAAATGTTGGTCGACCAGATCGTTTGACATCTTGAACACTACTGCTCCAAACTTGTGAAGAAGCTCCCTCAAATAAGTTCTCGAGATAGGATAGGGATCTGGGTATCTCTCATTAAATAAACGTTCCGCTTCATGGAGATTCTTTCTAGATTCACCAATTATTAAGCTGCTACTTTGTCGGCTTGAGTACGTACCATTTTGCCGATGTATACTCTTGAACTTCTCGTTAAACAATAAAAAGATTAAATATTTAAGCTATTTAGAAAAACTTTGCAAGGCTACAAATAATCTTCAATATTTAAATGTGAAATAATAATTTTGGTATTTATTTAATTTATCCGTCAAAATCAGTTTAAACCCAAACAAAATTAATATGGCTATGTAGCCAATGTCAAAGCCTTTCAAACGAGGTATCACTTCCCAAACAGCAGCCTATGTCCATTGTACGTACATTTAAGACTCTTTTCACGTTGTTACGTCCTTGTCCGATAGTAAACAAAATATGAATAAAATAAGTACGTACAGTGAAGGATATTGGTTGTACGTACTCTACGATAAGTAGTAAGGACGTACTTAGGACAAACTCATTTTAACGTACTTTGTGTACGTGCTCTGGATGTACAAAATATGTTTATTTTGATATTGACATTGATAGATGGCGGTAGTTTCGTCTTTTTCATACCGTTATTGGTCTGAGCTATGTACCGTACCACAGCGAAATCGTGGGCCAAGTGTATTTCAATGTGCAATATTTATTGGTGTTAGGAGATGGTGGCAACTACACCTTTTTCATACCGTTATTAGTCTAAGTATGTAAGGACTAAGGAGTTCAGGGGGGCGGGACGGTCATAACAAAACACATAGATATTTTAATGTGCATTATATATATATTCATTAGATTATTTCGATACACCCTATATCTAGTTTATTGTCTATCGAAAAAAAGTGAATCTGTACATACAGATTGCGAAAATCCTTATGGAACCCTCGCCTCGGATTACACAAGTGGGTACGACAAGGATATTATATGAAAAAGAGAGAAAGAATAATTGTTTGCGGTCATCACTTTGTTTCAACTAGGGGTGTATTCGTTTTATGTACATATATAATATAAATTAGCTATAATATGTGTACGTCTATTATATGTAATTCCTGTACGTACTCTGGACATACTGCATTGTGGAAAATGTACATCCTAAAAATGTGCTGTGTACGTACTACGTACAGTGGAGTACGTATTCTAGACATAACTTTTGTCCGCTGGTAACGTACTTCGAACGTTTTATGTATGTTTCGATGCTGGTTGGGTTGCCATAAGGTCCTATTTAAAATTATTGGCCAGAGTGGCACTGTGACGTCATCTAATACTTTTACGTCACCTGTTACCATTCGTAGAGAAGTTTACAACACTTTATTTTCACCCTCCAAATTTTATTAATGTAAGTGTAGCCGTTCAAAAGATACGAGGGGGGAGGGGACTTTTGAATAGCACTGTATACACCATGGTGGCGAAGACATTTATATGCCTCGCACCTTATTCC
>CAJUYI010000661.1:0-66425 GCA_910591695.1 Galerucella pusilla | reverse complement strand
TTTATATGTTTGTTTGAGACCATTACGTGTTTGTGTGTGCTTTTTTTTATTCCTAAAAGACAACGTAAAGTGGAAAGTGGACATGAATATTCGATATATCCGAGGATATTTTAAAAGTTTTAGAAGAATATATTTTTTCATTCACTAGTTCAGTGTTCAATGACGATTCTTTCATATTTTGTGAGTAAAGATATGGCTAGCGAAGGTTTTGTAAAAATGCAAACTGATAACTTGCCCAAAGTAGACTCATTTATGCTGCTTGAATTTATGAAGTCAAACAGCTGCTTTAATGCAGAGGAAATAAGAGGAGTTAAAGCATTATCTTAAGTACGATTTAAACTATGTATTATTTATATAATATATACCAACCATATTTCGATGTGTGGTCGTAAGAAAATGATGTTTTTATGGTTGATTCCTAGACATATAGGTACATAACCTCAAACTATTTGAGAATAAAAATTACCAGCGTAGAAGGAGGTACTTACATTGAAATGGTTTTCACAAACAAAAGTGTAGTAGTATTTGTGGAAATATCGTCTTTGATTCGACGCATAGTTTGCAACCATAATACCCTTCTCTTAAGTGTATTTTTGTTTGCGCCACCAGGTAAAGTAACAAATATTTTGTCTCGAGTTTTAATAGACGTTGATTTACACACTGGAACAATGCAATACTTGGAATACAAAGTTTTTTTTTCGGCTTTATCTATTTTTAAAGCTTCCAGAAACAAATTAGGTCACAAGAACTCATAGCGTGATACACGAATAACAACGTAAGCAAATGACGTCACTCCATGAGGCAGCCATCTTTATGACGTAAAACGCGTTTTGGTGGACTTTCAAATTTTATGATTTTGAAAGTCGTTTTAAAAGTAAAATTTATATTTTTTTGAAAAAATAGGCATGCAAGGTGTTAGGAGACCTGATAAAGCGTCAATTCCCACAAATAGCAAAATTTTTGCTTGTACCCTATTGTGAATTCGAGATATTTTCTTGTTCTGTGCAATATATTAAGTAACATTTCCTCGAATAATCATATTTTTTGTAGTTTATAATTAATGTATTCTAGTAAGTTTGATCATTGAAATATTTCGTTTTCCCTGCTCTGTTGTTTTATAATAGGGCATGTCCACGCGACGTCTCAAACTATTTTGACAACAGCCTGGTGGTAAAACAATAAACAAAGCGTTCAGAACATGTGGTACTTAATAGTGAGGTTATGCTGATTTATAATGATAGTGTTTGAGTTTAGTTGGTTTTGCTTCAGTGTACTTTTGAAGTTATTTTAATTGTTGAGCTTGCATATTTAATAATACCTATATAATATAGGTTAATAGTTGTTTGTTGTTTGACAATTTTTTATCGTGTCTATTGTTTATTGTTTTACCACCGGGGTATTGTCAACTGTCTACTGTCGTGGACATGCTCTATTTGAGTAAAAATTTATCTAAAGCTTCGAATACACCTGAACATTAAGAAGAACAACACAAAACAACCAACTGAACGGCAAACAGAGCGGCGAACGGCATTTTTGGTTTCGACGAGTCAAACAACAAACGTTTTATATACACCTGTCCACACTTGCAAACAATTGTGATGACAAGTGATGGGAACACTGCAAACCGTTTGCTGAATTGACGGGATTTGCGAACATGTTTGCAAACGCATTCTTAGCCCCGTCCAAACTAATGATCTGATTGCTGTTCGGTTCTTGGTTCTTATATTTCATACTTAGGACACCCTTGATCTAAAATCTTCTCAATGAAAATTCGAACACCAGATTTTCATATTCATATTCGAACACCAGATTTTCATATTCATATTCATTATTCAGTAAGTTTCTTTGATAAAATAATAGTTGCATGACCCTCGTATATAATTCGTCCTTGATAACCAATTATTGTACTTTCCTTTAAACTCGCTTAAGGAGCAGGCATTTCAACACAACAACGTGATTTCTTGATAATATAAATTTTTTTTTCATTAATTTTTCCCAATATAATTTACATGTTCAAGGTTGTGTTTTTACACCTGTGTCGGAATTTTTTATTGACATCTGTCTATCAAACTTTATTTGGACAACGCTGATTCAGCGACTATCTTTATATTCATTTACAAATAAAACGTATAACAGTGAACGCGTCGAAAAACGAGATTTTGTCAGGTTCTTTAAGTAGGTGAAGAGATTCTGC
Source organism: Galerucella pusilla (assembly GCA_910591695.1). NCBI lineage: Eukaryota > Metazoa > Arthropoda > Insecta > Coleoptera > Chrysomelidae > Galerucella > Galerucella pusilla. The sequence goes on along the minus strand of CAJUYI010000661.1, from coordinate 64,231 downwards.
TAATAGAGGTTCTTGGTATTGACATTGTGATGGTATTGTTGTTATTAGAAACATATTTACGTATATTTCCTTCAACCAGCTGGGCTATGAAAGGTGATCAAATTTGTTCTGAGAATACTGGCAACACTACTACATTACATTCAGGAGATTTGTCTTTTAGTGTGCCTTCATCAAAAATTTTTAAAAATATAAAAGGAAAAGGATAATCATCATGTCGGATAGCCAAGCACCCAATAATGCAGTGAGTTCTTGCAAGCAGTTATTAAATGGTATGGGATTGCCTGAAAAAACTCTGAAACTGAAACTAGGCAAGAGCAGCATCGTTACCCTATTGTGAGATCCAGGAACTCCAGGACACTCCACTCTGATGGGCACCTCAAATGGCACAAAGTAGCGAAACAAGAAGAATGGGAATGTAGATTCTGAGGAATGGAAAGAGAAGCCTCCATAGTCGGATAGTCAAGAAGCCATTAAGGCACTGAGTTCTTGCGTAGGCAGCTCTAAAATGATGTAGGCTAGAGCAGCATTGTTTCCTCATTGTGGGATCCAGGACACTCCACTTTAATGTACAACTCAAAAGGCACAAAGGAGCGGAGCAAGAAGATTGTAGATTCCAAGGAATGGAAAACGGGTATTGTTAGGTGCATAGTACCTACTGAATAAATGTTTGCTTTAGGATTCCAGGAAGTGCTCTAAAATCGTATGGGAGTGCCTGAAAAAACTCAATGAGCTAGGCTAGAGCAGCATTGTTACTCCATTGTGGGATCCAAGACACTCCACTTTAATGGACAACTCAAAAGGCACAAAGTAGCGGAGCATGAAGAATGTAGATTTTGAGGAATGGAGAATACCTCCATAGTGTTAGCACTAGAAAATCCCAGAGTTCAGCAACTAGGAGACTGCGCTAGATAAAAGAGGAATACCAATCTAAACTGAGGCACCTTAGGAACTGAGAAAAAGAAGGGAGTACAATAGATCTTTTTTCATAAGAGGCATTTTAAAAATCTATCTGAAACATTTTTCTTCATCCTTCATAATTCTATTCTTTATTTTCACTGGTTGACTATGGTTCTGACCAATAATAAAACTATGGAATTCTTTTGATAATTTATTATTGTATTATATTGTGTTATTGTTATTTTTTTGAGACTATCTATGTAGATAGGTACCTACAAGTAGAAAAAATTGACCTTTACCCTGACGTCATACCTACTAACCTCGCGAAATCAATCAATGAGTCAAAAATGGCTACAATTACTTTGTCGTGTGCGTAAATACGTTGAATGCTTGTTTATCTTGTTCAGACACCGTCTAAGAAGTGAGGTTAAGTTGGAAATATTCATTAAATGCGAAACAGAAAATTTTGTACTTATCGTGGAATAAAAATAATAAATTAGAGGTCTTGAAAAAAACCGATTTTATAGAATTTATCTGAATGCAAATGATGGAACGATTTGAACAAAACTCGATGTATCAAAATAATGACAGTTGTCATAAGAGGTCAAAATAAATTCAATTCAATCGATTAATCGTTTTTGGTGCTATCTCTTTTCAACATTTGGAAGTAATAATTAGAATACATAAGAACGTATGTCATTGCTTGAAAGACAAGTGTACGTATATTGTATGATGTGTTTTTACTGTCAGTAGAAAAGGATGAGGTATATAAATTTTGTGTTTACTACTGTTCATTGTTAGTGACGTCAGGGTAAAGGTCAATTTTTTCTACACAACTACGCGCTGGACACATTTTGAATGGTCTGTTTTCACTACCATCAGCTTTTAAGCAAATGAGCCACCCCTGTTCCTAAGACGTCAATCCCTCCTCCTTTCATATGCTGCATCAACATCTTTCAACCCTTCTAACCCTGTTTACCCTTTGTTTACATCAATGTCTCAACATCATCCTTCCAACACTACTTCCAAACGTAACGTAAAATCTATTGCCCCTCTTCTTCTCCTATTACTTGAGAATACCGACCTTTCAACCGACCTTTCAACCGACCTTTCAATGACCACTCCGCTCCCCAAACCTCATATCCCTCCTTGGACTAAACAACTTCCTCTATTCAATACCTCCCTTACCAAGTTCAATAAACATGAATCGACCAACATACTTATAAAGAAAGCATATTTGGAAATATTAGAAAAAACACCATATGATGTAGTTCTCTACACAGACGCCTCAAAAACTTCTTTTGGTGTTGGCTGCTCCGTCACAACCAACGACGAACTAATAGGTTTGCCCTCAACATGTGGCGTTCACACTAGAGAGTTGTATAGCATCTTCCAATCATTCAAGCAAATCTCTTCTCCTGTCAAGCGCGTCGCCATTTGTACCGATTCACTTTCCTCAATGAATTCACTCAATACCATCTTTACTGACCATCCAATAGTTCAAAACATCCATGACATCTATCAAACTCTCTCAGCTCGTGATGTAATAGTCTGTCTTATCTGGCTCCCATCTAACATTGGAATTACTGGCAATGAAAACGCTGACCACCATGCTAAAGAAACCTCTTCTTCCATCACCACAACAGCGTTCCAGCTCCCAGATGACATTTTTTTTTTTTTTTTCCAAGAACTTTATTCAAATAATATAATACATAATTACAAATTTACATTTCTTGATTTACCAACAGCATTATTTGAACAAGAGACTCATTTCCAAATCGGCAAACACAGTGCCGGTCACGGAACAAATTATCTACAATTTATATACTAAAATCTAACAAATTTAACGTGAATCAAACATCACTCCTATGAGTTCAATTCCCAAACTCCTCTTGAAAATACATTTTTAATTTATATTTGAATTGGTTAATATTATTTAGACTATCCCTAATAGACTCTGGCAAACTGTTAAATGTCTGTATACTTCTGTTCAGTGGGCTATTTAAAGCTATGTTTGTTCTTACATTACTTAAATATAATGAGTTATGTCTTCTGGTATCATGAGTATGTACATTGTTCACCATCTCTAATTGCGTATTACATTTGAAATTATTATTTATCACTTTGTACAGGAATTTGCTTTGTTCAATCTTAAATATTTCTGCTATTTGAAGAAGACCAGTTTCTTTGAAAACTATAACTGTTGATGTTCTGTAACTGTAGTTAAATAAAACCTTCACAACCTTATTTTGAATTCGTTGTGTTTTATTCATTAATGTTAACCCACAAGTGCCCCAGACAGGAATTAGGTAACTGAAGATTGGTAAGAAATAAGCATTATAGATTAGTTTCAATGTCGAATTGTACAGGTAATCCCTACATCGGTATAGTGCACCAATCATAGCTACGACTTTTTTTTCTATAAGTTGAACATGCTTACTCCAGTTTATGTTCTCATCCAATATTAAACCTAAATATTTTGTACTATCCACTCTATTTATACTTTCATTTCCTATTTTAATGTGCATTTCTGCTGAGTTTTTATTTTTTTGAGCGAAGAGCATATAAGTAGTTTTTTTCAAATTTATTTGCAGCTTGTTTTTTATCAACCATCCTTGGTATTTCTCTAAGTCATTGTTCACCAATATTTCCAGTTCTCTTGAATCTGTACTTGTGTAGACCAGAATAGTATCATCCGCAAAAGTAAAATATTTTGCGACCAGTTTTGCTTTATCCAAACTTCTCACAAGTAATGTATATAAGAAAGGGCCCAAGACCGATCCTTGAGGCACTCCATAATTTGTTTGTTGAATGTCACTGTATCTATTTCCTATAACTACATATTGTTCTCTATTAAGTAGATAAGTTGTAAGTAAAACTATTATTCAAAAAGTCCGTCAAGGAGTCCTGGCAAAATTTTTGACACAACAGCAAAACAGCCCTTTACGACATACAACCATTAATCGGCTGTTTCTTCCTCGATTTCCTAACCAGGAGAGAAGCTGCTGTCATTAGACGATTGCGGATCAACCATACCAGATACACACATGGTTACTTGATGTCTTCTGAAAACCTTCCCGTCTGCCGTCACTGCAATAGTGCTTTAACCGTCAAACATATCCTCACAGACTGCCAGGAATACACCATTACATACAAGCGCCTAGACCTAACACCAAACCTGAGAGAGCTTTTAAACTGCACTGCTGAAATCCCAAAGACATTGAAATTCCTCAAATCAACTAACCTCTACCGCAAAATATAAACTAGATTGATATTTTACCGAGTATTTTACATGTTTTATGTTTTAAGATAGTGTATGTATTTATAATATGTCTTTTTGTCTTTTGTACAGTGCCAATGGCCTTAGTTGTCGAGGCACTTAAATTCTAATAAAAAAAAATTTCATTCAATCAATTACCATTTATAATTTTTTGAAAATATTTTAGAAATCAGTGACACATATAGTGACGCTTTGCTTCAAATTAAACATTGTGGAAATATTACCGGGTATTGATTGCACTCTGAAAATAAAAACACAGACGTTTTCAAAACAAAACATGTCGAATTAGATATATTCAATATTATCTTGCGGTATGCGTTAAGAATCACGTATCCACTATATTATGGATAAATGTTGGAACTAAATAAACCAAATCACAATAGAAAGTCAGTGATAAATTATCCATAGCAAAATATGCGTTCAATAAAAATAATATTTTTTTTAATGTTTCCTTAGAATTCTATAACAAAAATCCAATTATTATTATTATATTCGTTTAATAAACACATAAAGATGCTAATGGGAAGAAATTAGGAAAAAATAAAAAAAACACCACGAGACAATGGAAAATATGAATATTTATATAAACAAAAACAATAAAATATTTGCTAACCACGTGTACTCCTACTAATAATCTGCGATGTAATAATACACGTGTGTTATTTATCAACCGTTAACGTTGCTTATTCCATGTGTGGCTTGATGAGGTGTTAATATTCAATTTTTTTGGACAATCAATGTCGTTACCTTTTGAATTAGGGAACCGCAAGAAGCGGTAATTTTCCACAGAAAATGCTCTATTTTTCATATGCATAATAAAAATCTTAGTACTTTAATTTCTTATGAGCTAGGAGTTTTAAAGTTAGAGTAGGAGTAGCATTCTTAGATAGTCGAGCGGATAAAGCACAAAAAAGGCTCAAAGTTCGGAATTTTTCCCTAAAGACGGATCGGAATGCGGTTTTTTGCATTCGCTTCTGAAAATTATGTGTAAAAAATGTACCGACTTTGTTCCCATTACAAATCGGGAATTGCATCGCTGCAGTCAAAAATGCATGCCAAAAATGCATCTTTTAAGAGTCCTCTGTAAATAAGAGTCAGAACTGGCTCAAATCGGGTACCCGGGGGTTTTCGAGGTCGCTGATCACGATTATGATGTTGAAATTGACCCCCGGACACCTGGGGCTCAGGAACGCCGATGAACATCGTCTCCGTGGGACTCTCCAAGAAATCACGAGGGGAACGGAAAAAACTCCGCGCCCGAGGGTTTTTCGGGCGGCTGAATTCAAATATGGCATCGGCGAACACCCCCCGGATACCTGGTGCCCCCGAACCTCGACCTGGACATCATCCCCGATAACTTTCTTGACAATATCGACAAAAACAGCCCGGAAATTATTGGAGGCGTGTTTTTTGAGGCACGAAATCACGATTTCACGTCGAAAACGACATTCCCACCACCTGGTGCACCGCAACCTGCGCTTGAACATCGTCTCCGAGGGTTTTCCAAACAAAATCGAAAAAGGTGAACCGAAAATCGTTATAAAGGGTTTTTTTGGCCGCTTAATCAGAATTTTGCGCGGGAAACGACTCCCTGAACACCTGATGCGCTGTACCCTGGCCTCGAACGGCCCAAAAACCCCTTATAACGATTTTCGGTCCACCTATCAATTTTATTTGGAAAACCCTCGGAGACGATGTTCAAGCGCAGGTTCCGGTGCACCAGGTGATGGAAGGTACGTTTTTGACGTGAAATTGTGATTTCGCGTCTCAAAAAACACGCCTCCAATAATTTCCGGGCTGTTCTTGTCGATATTGTCAAGAAAGTTCTCGGGGATGACGTCCAGGTCGAGGTTCGGGTGCACCAGGTGTCCGGGTGGGTTCGCCGATGCCATATTTGAATTCAGCCACCCGAAAAAAACCCCGGACGAGTTTTTTTCGTTCTCCTCGTGATTTCTTGGAGAGTCCCACGGAGACGAGGTTCATCGGCGTTTCTGAGCCCCAGGTGTCCGGGGGTCAACTTAAACATCTTAATCGTGATCAGCGACCTCGAAAACCCCCGGATACCCGATTTGAATCAGTTCTGACTCTTATTTACAGAGTTTTTACATTTATGCATTTTTGGCATGCATTTTTGACTGCAGCGATGCAATTCCCGATTTGTAATGGGAACAAAGTAGGTACATTTTTTACAAATAATTTCCTGAAGCGAATGAAAAAAACCGCATTCCGATCCGTCTTTAGGGAAAAAATTCCGAACTTTTTTGCTTTATTCGCTCGACTAAGACGAAAAATTAGTGGAAAGTGGAGTCGTACTTTATAAACGGTCAAACTCCGCATTCTCTCAAAATGACGTAGGAATTATTATTTAACAATAGCCTCACTTGGTCCGACCATATTTTATCAATAACCAAATGTGCTAACAACAGGCTTTATCTAATACTGAAATATTTTCCGTTTCAATCGTTTTGTAAATTTCACCATTTATGTAAGACCTACTGTTGAATCTTCGGTGCCGACCTAGTATCCTAACCTGATTCGTGATAGAAGTTTATTAGAAAATGTTCAATGAAAAGCTACTCGACTTCTATTGGGACTGAGAAGACCTTCTTAGGAAGAGGCCAACTTAACTTCTCTTTAACTTCCAAGTCATTGTGGAGATCTTATCAGATTTAAAATTCAAAAATTGAATAGATGAGGCTTTTACTTGATTGAGTTAACTGTATATATTGTGGAGTCATTTAGAAACAGTTAGTTTCATTTAAAACCATACTTTTACTTGATGTAGATCCATACTAAATGATGAAATAAAGTAGCTTTCTCAAACAAGTGGAGGTATAATGAAAAAATTTTAATTCATACTGTGCCTTAATACTGAATTTTACGGATATTGACAATAATATTATAATCTATTTACATGGAAATAAAAAGCAAAAAGTGTCTAAATATGGGATTAACTTAAGTATTTAACAAGTTTACCTGGAAATTCAATCACAACAATCTTACCGGGATCTTTCTAGGTAAAAAGGTTTAATAAGGGAGAATTGTTGATATCTATTTGGTCGTTAAGAAGATTATCTGAATATTTGTTTTTATTTATCTCAAGAGCTTCTGAAAAATTTAATTTCAAGGATTTAGGTTCCATATGCAAAATTTCAAAATTTGAATCAAAAGTGTGTTGGTTTGCTAATAAATTTTTTGAGTAGTTGGAATCTGATTTTTGGTTGACATAGCTACGTTTGTGTTCTGAAATTCTAGTTTTAAAATTCCTGAAAGTTCTACGCTTGGTTCTACCTACATAAATTTTATTACAGTAGTCATTACCACATTTTAATTTATAAACTCCTGATTTGTTTAATTTTGAAGATTTAGATTTGTTGTTTTTGATGAATTTGAATAGATTGTTATCGGTTTTGAACGGAAATGAGCAACAAGAAGGAATGTGATCCAAATACCATTACCAGACTTGGAAAGAATGCCATTCAATGGTACACAGTCGGCTCAAAAGCAATAGAAGGAGCTGGGATAGGAGTGTTCGGACCAGGAACCAAACACTCTGAAAGCTTGGGAAAAACCCCAAGTATGTTTCAAGCGGAAATACACGCCATAAGAAAGTGCGCCCAGTTCAATATTGATAAAGCATACAGAAGACAAAGGATTATCATAATGTCGGATAGTCAAGCAGCCATCAAGGCACTGAGCTCTTGTGTAATCAGTTCCAAAATGGTGTGGGAATGCCTAGACAAACTCAATGAACTAGGCGAGAACAACATAGTCACCTTACTATGGATTCCAGGACACACTGGAATAGAAGGAAATGAAATAGCAGATGAACTAGCAAAGAGGGGGACTGAAATACCTTTCTGGGGACCTGAACCCTTTTGCGGAATCAGTCCCAATGTAATATTGGAAGAAATAAGTAAAGCCGAGAAAAAGAGAAGATCTGACCATTGGGAAGATCTAGTAGGGCTTATACAATCAAAGACTCTTCTGGGTGACTACAACCTGTTGAGATCAAAAGAATGCATAAGTCAAAGTAAAACTGCGCTAAGAGTTTTAACAGGGATCCTAACGGGACATTGTCGCCTGAATGGGCACCTGAAAAAGCTTAAAATAGTGGAGGATGAAGAATGCAGATTTTGTGGAATGGAAGAAGAAACCTCCATCCACATACTTTCCAACTGCACAGACTTCAGAATCCTAGAGCACAGCACCTAGGAGATTACTGGATAGAAGAGGAACATTTGCCTAAGTTGAAGCCTGGAGACATCCTAAAATTCCTCCGGGAAATAGGACTAAAGGAACTACTAGTTTCTGAGACTCTCCTCAGAAACTGAGTAGAAGTGAGGGGGCACAATAGATCTTTTAGGTCTCAGTGAATGTCACCCCAAAACACACACATACATACATATCGGTTTTGAAGCAAATATTCGAGTTTGAAGTTTAGTGATTTTTTAAGGATGGTATTCCAAAGTATGTTAAGCTTTCAAATTGATTATTTTTGTTTTTATCAAAAGGAAATACTTGTTCTAGAGTATGTTTTAGTATCTTTTCATTTATGATATTGTATATTAAATTTGGATCGTAATTATTATTAACTGCTATTTGTTTTATGATATTTGTATTAAGGCACTGTATAAATTGAAAAATTTTCATTATACCACTACTCGTTTGAGAAAGCTACTGTGTTAGCGAAACGCGTCACAACTTTAAGTTTAATAATATAATGTAGATTTCAACAAATTAAATTTTATCTCATCATGTAAAATTCAAATATGGAAACCTTTCCGTGTTATTTCCATTAAACCAAGATAACCGGCTCAGGTCACACGAATTTTAACTTTGTGACCAGATCAAGACAAAATTTTCTGACTAATATAGTTTTTGACTTCTGGGATATTCTCGATGTTGACATTATTTCTGCTACCAACATATATTTAAAAATAGACTGGACAGCCTTATATATAAATTCAATATTTATCTTGATATCAAATATTTCACTTTTGTTTTGTTATCTTTTTTTTTCATTATTTTGTTCATTTCTATTATTTTCAGTTTCTGGGTAATATAGGGTCTTGCCCCTCTGCCCTTGTTTATACATATGTAATACTAATAATAATAATAGTCAAAGCAAGCTTTAAACTTTAAAAAAGGATTAGTTTCTGCAGCCTCCGCTATTTATATTGTCAAAAAATGATAATATTAATACTCACAAAATATGTTGCAGGCAGATTCTGCCTACATAATAGAAATTTTTTCTAATCCTATACTATACTATAAGTTTTCATTATAAAACTGAAAAATTGACCAGTAGAATGTTTGACAGTTTGACAGTGTTTTATGACAGTTTAAATCTTTTGCGTCAGTTTTTAAAAGAAATGTCGAGCACCAAACCAAAAATACTCAATGACCAAGGTAAATACATATTAAGGGTGAAATTCATAGTAGACACTTGAGGGTCACTCATACTTCACTTATTCTTATTGTATGCAGAGACACTTGACAGGCGAAAAGTGAGGTTGAGTTTGAGTGTAACTTGAGTGAAATATAAGTACAGATTCCAGTTCCCTTGAGTGAAGATTTCTAACCTATAAACCAAGTTTGTACCTCACACTGTCATTTTACGATACCAAAATTTTGTTTGGTTGTTATTTGTCTGTTATAGTTTTAAATTTTTCAAGGAAATTAGTATGATGGATGATTTTATTGATTTTGTAAACTATATACATGATGATATTGCTCACGTTTATCGTTTACCTAGTTTAGTAATCACATTGCGGTGTGGTAAAAAGCAAAATCATTAAATTAATCCATTTTTTATATGAAACAATGCTTTCCGCTTGAATTAAACTCGTGTGCCAGTGACACCCATGCCTTTTCCTTTCCAGCTAAGCTAGCACAATCAGTTTTTTTATTTTCTATAAAAGAATATTTACGAACTAGCTCACTTAAGGCTAGTTTTTCGCCAGACGAAAAGAGTTTTCTTTTGTTCTCTATTTTCCAAAGAAATAATATGTACTACAAAAATTGAAAATAAGAATCTAAAATTATCTACCTATTAAAAAACTAGCTTGAAAAATAAACTTACGCAGCAAATAAGAAATATGTATGAATAGTAAAGAGCAAAGCTGAGAATAAAATACTTGCAGAGGGCTAATACACGAACTGAACACAATTTCGAGTATGAATGCCATGCAACAGATGTCAGATGAACGTTAAACAACGATCATAGATCACAATTGTTAACCAAACGCAACCAAAAGTCCCTAATAATAACATTGATGCCAAACTTTCTCCACTCAAATTGAAGTATTACTTGAGTAATGACTGAGGATATGAGAAGGCGCCTCGAGCTAAACTCAAACTAAGTTGAGTTTAAGTATGAGTGACCCTCAAGTGTCGACTATGAATTTCACCCTTAAACTTATTAAATTTTGTTTACGATAATTTATTACTGATTTTGTATAACAGTAACATACCTATACACTTTTTGCTATTAGTTTAACAATGTGGTCCAGTATCACAGTGGGGGAAGGTGCAAGGTTGTTGTCGATCTGCACGTGCCGGGTTCGAGTACCGGGTAGTACATTTTTTCAATATTTCTTAAATCAAATTTCTTCGTAGAAAAAATAGTGCATGCAGCTCTCATCTAATGGTTATTAATACACTGGCATTAACCATACGAAGCTCGCCTTCGGCTCGTTTCGTATCCCGGTTAATGCTTGTGTATTAATAAGCATCATTACATGATCGTTGCATAATATACTATTATAAAACTTTTTATGAGTAATCCAATAACCAAAACAAATATTCTCTTTCAACGGCTCCTGAACAAAATTGATGTTGAACTTATAAAGCAGATGTTAAACGGCTAAAAGCAAATGTTAAATTATAAAGCATGGTTGAAAATTAGACAATCTCTCCATTTTGGTATTCTGTATTCACGATAAGCTTTAAAGTGAACGGAAAACTCTCAATTCAACACCATACTTGTTAAATTTGATGGCCTTATTCCATCTCACAAATATTGATATATTAATGGGACGAAGGTACCATAAAGTACTACCCATAAAAACCAATGTAATCCAGTATAGCTTTTGGTTCTGTAGTGACAATGGAGACAACTCCTTTGGTTTCAAAATTATAATATATGTAAATTATAGCTGCAAATACAAAACTATGAGAGTGAATGCAAGAATTTATCAAGATTTATTGTTCCGAGTCGTGTTTTTGGAAGGTTAAGCAAAAAGGCCAGGGTCAATGCAAAAGGTTTTTAAAATAATGATGGCATTAAAAATTGAGAACGTTATATGCTGTTACTATTTACTTTGAGCTTATGATGACATTTAAATCGCTCGGTTTCGATTAAAGATAGACCTGGTATAGTCAAATCGCTTAATTTTACATGATGGTGTACAATCCCCTTCATATTGCATATAGTGCATGCTTGCATCTTTTCAAAAAAAAGTTTCAATGAATAATTGACACTAAATGGGTGGAGGCCTAGAAGATCGTTCTGTAGAGCTTCTGTATGTAATAGTAGGCATTGTATACTGAATTATTTTTAAAATTACTTCTAAGCTCTGGCCAAATAAATCTAAGGCTCGATTCCATTCCAATTGACAGGGTTTATGATAGCCTAGGAAGTAGGAAGTCTAACAAACCCCTATGGGTGTATTAATTGACGGAAAGGTAGAGTTGGGAATACCCTTCCCTTGTTGATAGTAAAAAAATTATTTCTGATAGTGACCCAGATTTTGAGGAAAGTTAGGTCAAAATAAAAATTTAGATACCTACAATGTTATTTTAGTTTTGTTATTTGAAATAAATATTCGATGAAAACAATCTCAGTCAGCATTCAAAACAACAATCGCTTATACAAATATGCCTCCTCCAATCTAAATATGAACATATCGAAGTACTCGAAAAAAAAAATCAGTACCTAGAACAACTGACTAGAAAGAGAAATTTTCTGAATAATTCAAACAATGTAACATATTTCACGACTTATCGCTTCTATTGGTCTACTTTTCTAAACAATTCGTGCAACGCTTATCAACAATAAAACTTACATTCCTAGTACTTTCCAAAAACATCCAAAAGTACTACCGTTCGGGACGCGCCCCGTATAACTGACAGTCATTTTTCTATAATCACAACGGGCTTAGCCCTTTACACCACTCACTTCACTAACACCATAAAACAACAGAATAAATGGTACCATGAATATATTCGAGACACATCGATATGGTACTGTGCAACCGACAGCATAGACTGACTGTGACTAGCGACTTAGCGAGATGTTAACAGACAACAGTGTAGGTGAATACAGGTGTCTAAGGTGCATAGTGGGGTATTGGTAGGTTCATAGTGGTACCATTTTAGTACCTACTGAATAAATGTTTACTTTAGGAACCCAGGAAGTGCAAATAATTTTTTTGTTAAAACATATGTTTCACTGGAAGATTCAAAACTTTTTATACAGTGTGATACAGAACCACCTGAAAACTATGTTTAAGCTCAAATTTTAAAGATATTTCGTTTGGTAACATCTCAATTCTCGACTACAATAACACTATAAGCTATTTGAAAATTATTGAGGGCACACTTTTGTAGAATAACTACAATTAGAGCAAACTTGAACAGTCAATAAGACAATGTACAAACTTGAAGAGACATATGACAGAGAAGAAAGAAATCTTCGGAGCTCAAGACTCTCAAAAATTAAAACTGTCAAGTGAAAAATTAGATTGAACTCTTTGTTGTGGGTAGGAACCATTAACTTTTTTTTTTTTTTTTTTTTTTTTTTTTTTTTTTTTTTTTTTTTTTTGGCTTTAGGGCTGTACCCATGCAGCCAGAAACTATTTAAGTAATGAAGAATGGCGCAGTAAGTCAGTAAGTCTGAGTGTACTAAAGGTCTGCAAATAGTGTATTAATTGTGGGAAAACAAACTAACAAACAAAAAAAAAAACAGACAAAAGAAAATTAGGTAAATAATTAATATTTCTAAGGGTAATAGTAAGTATTCACATACTTGTAATTTAATGACCTAGCAAAGAGGAAAATACGGGGACTACACACTTCTCGCCCAGGGGTCGTTCAGGGCGTTTTTATATAAAACATCACAGGTAGACCTCGGATAGGTAGGTATATATACAATAGGTGAGTTATACAAAGGTAACGAGACTAGATTTACAGATTAATTTTAGCTTCGAAGACAAAATGTATCAACGCGTCAAATATAGTTTTGTTGTTTGTGGATAGCAGGTACATAATATTGAAAGGAACCATTAACTTAGGAAGCCAAATACTTCAAAAACTTTCTTTGTAAATTTTCAATACCTATAGGACCTATATGGACGTCGTAACATTTCCTCCTTGTGAAATATACAGTACTACATTCAGATACATTCAAGGATAAATTGTTGCAAATACACCAGTTATTAACATTATATTGCAACCTATCACGCAAGTCAGATATTGATAAGTAATTTTTATTTCGCATAAAACTGGCTATTAGTATCTACAGTTTGTTCCAAATCATTTATAAATTATGAAAATAGCAATGGTCCTAAGCTGGAGCTTTGCGGTACACCAGAATTTCACGTATGTGTCATTCTCAAGGAAAATCCAAACTAGTATAATTTTTCCGGTAAACTACCATGATCCATTCTATCGAAAGCTTTAGAAAAGTCTGTGTATACATCTACATACTTGTCCCCAGCATCTAGTTTCGGCAATGTCCTGTGTAGTAGTTTATAACTAAGCTTTTGTGGACTTCAAGACATGCTGAGAAGGTAAAATAAGGTTCTGTATGAAGAATATGTCGGAAATAAGTTTGTCGATGATAGAAAATGGCTAAAGAAAGCATGTTGGTAAAAAAGATAAATGTGACCTTGTGCTCACTTCACTAAAAGTGTAAAGGTAATTAAATTAACATTTTAATGAATGAATTTGCACCTTTTTATCAGCTACTGTGAGTATGCATAATATCCACCGCTTATCGACTTTTGGTATTTGTTTTATATCTATTTTAATTGTTTAAATGTAGAAAATGTTTAAAATTTCACCGAGCGTTGAAATTTCCGCATTAAGCGACCTATATCTAAAAAATGATGGACATATTATTGCAGATTAATCCAATATTTTAAGAACAGCTATCGGCCGTGAAAGAACCGGTCAATTAAATGGGCCATACATTATTTTTCCGTCGACCGTGTATTAACATAAGCTATTAACGTTCTCAAAATTAGACAAAATCATACATTAATGACCCCTATTAATGAATGATTTACATTAATCAACGATTTCTCTATAGGCAACCCAACGCACATCTTATACATTATATTTATATTGACAGTTACCTGTGGTGTAGGCAACCGAACATACATTTCAGTGTCATAATTCATTTTTCACAATGACAAATAAATATTTCCATTTTTTAAATATTGATAAAAACGAATAGAGCTTATACAGTCGACGGAAAACTTTGTAACCAACACGAGTATTAAAAGGGCAATTAACAATCTCGAACAGAACAGCATCTCGATTTTTAATGGCACTCATGTTGGTTGAATAACTAATAAACGGTGAGTTTTGGAAAAAAAGTTTTGCCAGAAAATGTAAAGTTCCCGAGATTTCGGGCAAAACGTTTTTACAAGATGGCGCCTGAAGCTCCACCGGCGTCTGTCAGCATTTTGTGATCTTATATAGTCAGTAAGTGTTCCTGAATCTTATAAAAGGAAAAAATTGGATCGTAAACTTAGTGCAAGGTTAAATTCTATATTTACTGGCCTAATATTACGTTAAATGTTTTAATTAGCAGTAAATGTGACAAATGTTCCATTAGCATTCCATTTTAATTAGGCAAATTTGTGTTTAACGCAGTTAGAATATGGATTTTTGGTATTTTCAAATAAAACCAACAAATTTTTGATAATTATTACAGTTATGGCTAAAAAAGTTTACACATTTCCATTAAATATTGTTTGTATCCTAAATAACAATTGGCGGGTTCAGGCGAGTTCAACTGATTGGTATTAAACTAAGCCATAAACATATTGCTTGTGCTCTGGCAGAGTTCAGTCTTAACGCATTGCTAAGCTAACGGTGAAACATAACCTAACTTTCTAATATCTTTCTATCCTTCCAATTTCATCGGATTAAAACATTTTTTTGTCTCCAAAAAAACATGCACCGTAACCTAACCCCACTTGTAGACATCGCTGATTAAATAAGAGGTAATAATTGCTAGCAACTCAAATGTTGAGGCCGTGTGAACGACCTCAATGAAATACTAATGAGTAGTGGGTTTGTAGTGGTTGACTGCAACTCGAAATAATATCTGATTTGTGGCTCACATCTATACATTGCATATTCATGAAAGTGCACATTCTCACTTGAAAAGTTGCTGATTACTTCTGCCGCTGTCAGCGACAACGACAATTGCACTGTGGCAATGTGATTTTTGATAGTTTTTTCCAACGATATACGGACCTTTGATATAGTTGAAATAATACCCTTCTTGGTGTGCGTCATCGATTGTTAATCTCCTATCACATTACGTAGGAAGAAATGGAAAAAAGGCAGGTCTGTGATTAATCCTAATAAAAATATCACAAAAATGAACCATTTGAATGTTTTACAAACGTTAACCCTAATCTTTGACTTACAAATATTTGATTGGTTGATGTTTAGATTACGCGCCATCGCAACCTATCAATCGCGAGGTTAAAATACTATGAAGACGTAACTTTCGTAGCGGCAATGCGTCTTACGTCTTTTTCTACTGTCACACTGACAGTTCTTGTCAGGTGTGTACTTTGTTGCTTACGGTCAATTATTATTTATGAGAAGTGAATATTAATCTTATTGTTATAATTATCTAAATAATACAGAAATATGCCTAGATACACGAAAAAACATCAGCATTTTGAAAGTTCTGAAGTATTTTCAGTTAGAAAAAGAAGCTGGTAATTATTAATTTCATAGCCTTCTCGGCTTTGGCTTAATACGAGCCTGATGATTTTATTGATCAAATTTAAGGTTAGCTATATGTCAAAATAGCAAATAAAATAAACGACATGCCGAAAACCCGGATATACGTCACAATCGATGACGCACACCAAGAAGGGTATTATTTTAACTATACCCATCTACCTCTGAAAGACCAGTCCCTTAGTTCACTGACGTCTCATAGTTTTACGTAAATAGAAAAATAGTAAAAATTTGTCACTTCCTACAGCATCACAATACGCATGCTCTCACGCTCAAACTGAAAATTTGATCCCGGTCAGCAAATTATTCTGATAGTTGGGAACTGATCCGAAACCGCAAATTTCTTTCTTCGAACAAAGGATTTTTAAATCATCAACTGCCAAATTGTGGCCATTTGCACCGACTCACTGTTTAAGTGTACTTAATTAAGTAGAACTTAACATCTAAACCTCTTTTAAAAATATAACCCTTGCACCTTGTCAACTATAGGCCGGCTTAGCTAAGTAGTCATGCAATTTGGCATCAATGCAAATTCTAGGAAATTTTTAGTTTAGTTCAAGTGATTGGTAATGATTGGTAAGAGTCTTTCCACTTCATATTTCATATATTCATATGTCATAATTTAGCGACAGATGTATTAAACACAAGGTCTGTAAACTTTGTTTGGCAAAGTATTATTGCAACACAACAAACCACCAGCCAACAAGCAACTTTTAGGTTAACAGAGGTGAGTTTTGTTGTAAGCTTCCGAAATTAACGGCCTAGGTTAAGGGAGGTTTAAATTGAGTTTGACATACTGCGCAACAAAAATATTAACTTCAACCCTAAGCTTCACTTAAAATAGTCGGAGCAAGTGGCCATAAAACAGTTTACTTGCAAACCGGAGTAATTGAAGGAGCACATCCATTTAAAAAGTCTAAAAATGTATGCATGCATTTCTTCTGGCGTTCAACCCTTTTTTATAAGGTATTTATCGTCAACTTCAAAGAATGACACGTCAATAAAAAATGAAAGGTAAGATCGAAGTGGAATTTGATGGATGGTTTTGTGGGAGATTTTACAAAAACAGAAAAAAAATAGTGTGCAATAAATATTTATTATCTCTTTGGTGTAATAACAAATACAATGTTTAATTTAACACTACATTATAAAAAAACTATAAGTTGCGGAAGTATGTATTGTTGTAAACTCGATTTTGATGTCATTAATATTAAAAAAAAACAATAAATCATATAAATAAATTATTACATTCGAACTAATCACATTTTATATAAAAAACAATAAACCAAAACAAACTAGACATTCGATTGATCTGTCCATTGTCCATCTAATAAATACACTTTTTGATATCTGGCAAAAAGTTTTAATCTGAATGTTCAATTACCATACAAACAATTAACATATAGCTGAAACTTTATTTGGCTTTTGTTATAATCAACTAACACATTCATTTTGTGTCCTAGCCTGAAGTGACTCTGGTGCATGTTCCATTCAATGAACGTTTGATGTTTCTGAGCTGTACCAGCGTTACTTATCTCTGTGTACCAGTGAGGTGAAGTGTCTCAGTAAAAGCACAGAATGCACCAGCAAACTAGAAGCGAATAAGCTGCATATCTTTTTTTTATACGCATGTCAGGAAAAGCGCCATTTTTATAATAAGATACTTGTCATACTTTACTTTGTCGACTAATTATAACTTGCGTCTAGCCGCAGGCACGCATGCGCGTTTCATTTATAACACTCACTTGTACCCAAATAACTACCTTCTTATTATTTTGTAAATATTTTTTTTAGAAAGGAGAAGAGAAAATTATTATAACTATGTATAAAAATATCAGAAAATAAGAAATAGAAAACTAAAAAAAAACTAGAAAACCCAGGCCCAAACCCGGTTGATCAAAGTGTAACTATGTGTAAAAATATCAGAAAATAAGAAATAGAAAACAAAAAAAAACAAGAAAACCCTGGAGCAAACCCGGTTGATCAAAGTGTAATTATATAATATCAGAAAATAAGAAATAAAAAACAAAAAAAACAAGAAAACCCATATGCCCAAACCCGGTTTCGAACCTATGACCTCTGGGTTGTGAGCTCAGTATGCTATCTACTGACCCAATCTCGTCACAAGTTTAAAGGCTGTATGGACGCATGCGCATCTCAAGATAAATTCGTGATGTAATGCGCATGCGTGCCTGCGGGCTCAAAAATTAAATCCTCCGGCCAGATGCAATTCCAATTATATCGCTAATATTTAAAATTTTGATCTTCTTTCTCAATGTATTTGTCAACGTCGGTCTCTTAAAAACATAAATGAATCTCAAAGAGATTGCGTCAGGTTTCGCTTCTTGTTAGTTGGTGTATTCTTTGGTAAAAAAACAAACAGACAGAAAGCACAGTTTATTGTTGGTCAGTGTTTTTACTTGTCTGATTCTTATCATTCAATTTACCAAAAATAAATTAAAGTTGGAGAAATTCCGAAAACTTTGCCAATTATATATTTATGAAATTTGCCTTCTCACAAATATTACATAATAACTCTCATTACATATCTGGGATTTCAGAACATTCAAACATCTTCAAGTACCTATTATTCTAATCAATTTTTACTACTGACATAAATTTTTTTTATGTTTTATTACTTAATAAAATTCCGAATGATAAAACAAAAATACGATTACTTATAATAATTTTGTGAAAAACCCAATTTTTATTTAACTGCGTTGGAGAAAAGTTGTTGTGATAACATTATCAATAATGAAACAAAAGTTCCCGCCGAAAATTCCGTACATTAGAAATCGCCTTTCAGCACATCATAAAGTTATTATAACATTTCACATACAGGCCACAATTATAACTCGTCTACAAGCTAACTTTTCCAAAATGCAAACATTGTGTACAATAAATTAACATTTTTTCCATTTTAATTTCATTCTTTTAAAAAGAACATTTATATTTATAGTTTTAAGCCAGATTGAACTGCGGCCATTGTCGCTGCAGATTTTTGTAATAACGTTTCTTCTTCTGGGTTCAAGTTTTGTTTAACTACGTTAATCACACCTGTAGCTCCTAACATTGCAGGCAGGGAAAGGTAGACTTCATCATTGATTCCATGAAGACCCTGTAAATAAAATAGTTATAAGTGAGATTGCAGATACATATCGGTTAGTTAAAGCTAGAAAGGCAGTGGATGTAGATATCATTATGATGCAACAACACAATGTATATACTTTGGCAAGTTTATCTGAAACCGTGAAAGGAATGCAGTCGAAAACATTCGACATTGCCACATTTAACTATGAAAAAACTGAAGTGCTTACTATGTAGTGATAATAATTAGAAAAGGGTCTTTTTATTATCATCAATATTAAAAATATGATTGAACGTTAATTTTATAATGTACTTGTTTCCTTGGATTTATTATATTGACATTATTTTTTCAATTTATGAATATTTAAAGATGAACACTTTTCCAAATATGTTACTTATGGGCTTTTTGAAGCTCTGGCAGCGTTGTACGAAACCCATAATGACCACACCCTCGAATTACATAATTGGTGATTTTTATCGACCAGCTGACTTCTTATTGGCAAGCGCGTGCGTGAGATCTTCCCTCTCACTTCGTCAGTTGACTTATATTGATTTATCCAGTGGCGTTGGTATTGTCAGTTACCTTTGTATTTTCAGTTTTACTTGGTAAAATAGGTACCGTACGCCATTTGTACGTTTGACAGATAGGCGCCATGTTTTTCCTCGCCTCTTACCGATCCCGTATAGCTTCAGATAAACTTGCCAAACAAGCACAATTAGATAATCCGTTTCAATAATCACGAACCTACTAAAATTCTGGCCAGTTCTCTTTTATCCTGAAGAAAATGAGGAGCTTGCAATGCTGCGTAATAAAAATTCCAGCGTAACTGTACTTCAGAAATAGAATGCTTGTCTCCAGAATAAAGATACAAATGTTTTATTGCTGCTTGACCAATCAGGGCGTATTTTCCGTATAACACGTGGCACTGTATATTTGTTTACTTTTGGTTGAAGTTATGGGTTGGTTGCGTAACCGAAACCGCTCAAATGACACCTGTCACAGTCATGCCCTAGTGAGTGAGGTTAGGTTCTTCTTTTTTCCTTTATTGGGTAACATACCAAGGAAGAATTTGAGCAACATGAATGGTGCTTTCCGCACACAAAATAGCTTATAAAAACATGATTTTTAAACTTATTTGAAGTTTGACAGTAGTAAAAGGCATTAAAAACAGCTTTGCTTGTAATCTATGAAGGAATCGTACTGCTTGGGAAATACGCCTCGGTATTTCAAGCAGAGGTCTATGCAATACTTGCATGTGCAAGGGCAAATAACATGAGAGCCTACAACAACTGGCGGATCAGGATCTACAGGGACAGTTAAGCTGCCCTTTAAGCAATTCAGAGCTCTAAGGTAACATCTTGGCTGGTATGGGAATGCGGCGAAGAACTTAGAAGACTGGCGACTCGGAACAGTGTAACTCTGGATTGGGTCCCAGGTCACAAAAGAATCGCTGGCAATGAAAAAGTTGACGAACTCGCAAGAGAAGGATCGTCAACTCTGATGAAAGAACTCGAACCAGCTGTGGGTAATCCCAGATGCTCAACTAGGTCATGGTTAAAAGGGTGGATAAAAGAACAACACAATAAACACGGGAAGAATACGCCCAGGCAAATACATGGGAAGAAATTCATGAAAGAACCATCAGAAAAAGTAGCGAAAGAACTGCTCTCAATGAGCACCAACAAACTACGCACCATAAGGGGGCTACTTACGGGACACTTTCCCACAAAGGATCACCTGAACAAAATAGGGCTATATAACGGAGACCTTACATGCAGAAGATGCAAAAAGGATACCGAAATAGCTCTGCATATACAAGACAACTGTAAGGCGCTGGACCACAGGAGGCAAAAACTGTATGGTAGACCCCAAATGACTCCAGAAGACTTCTACAACCAACCAGAAAAGAGCCTGTATGAGCAAATATAGGGAATGGATTGGCTGAATAGGCTGTAGTCAGAACACTAGGAGTATCCACAATAAGCCCAGGAGGATGAGGTGGTGCCGGTGGAAATTAAAAAAAGTCTATGTTTTATAGGTAAATTATTAAAAATCAGTTGATAGGTTGAATAAACATTGGGAGTTCATTGAACCTGAGTGTATTTTACCTTTGTAACTTGAATAAATAGTAAGTAGTTTGTACTGCAAATTCGATCCCCCAGCAGAAAGTTTTTTAGATTCAAATGTTACAAAAACATGAATTAAATGAGAAAACTGTTTTCTGAAACTTTATTAAACAATTAAAATATCCTGTAAATTATAGGAAATAAATTATTTTTGGTAAAATACATTTAAAATAATAATATTTACTCCAAGAGCTCATCCATATCTCAAATGTGGTTTTACGAAATCCAAACAAATGGGTTCAGTCCAAACCACAATAATTTAATTTTGTCCACCAAGGGACAAATGAGCAGACAATTAGCAGCTTAATTGTCCTTTGGTAGACAAAATTAAATTATTGTTGTTTGGACGTTGAGTTTTGTTGAACCCATTTGTTTGGATAATATTCACTAGTACTATGTAATTGTTGATTTGATTGAAATACAGAATTATTATAGGAAACGACTAATGTTTTGACTTTTGTTGTTGGAATCTGTACCTACTAGTGAGTTGAGCTGCAAATCTTTAAAATAATCAGCTTTAATTCCAACTTTGTTAATTTTTCCTAGGTAGTGTCTATATAAAAATGATAAAAAAATTACAATACGTTAACAAAAATGAAAATAAAAAAAAATATCAAAAAGAATCCACTTCTATAGAAGCTTAGTTTATCTTACAATTACATATCTATATTTTTTAAATTCATAGGTAATACAAAGCATTGAAAGAGATCAAGTTAAAAATATTTAGTAAACCTAAGAATTATCATATTAATAAATAAATAAATACTCTTAAATATACATTCTAATTAAAATTTAATACTATTTTGTACTTCTTCTAGCAACGATGCCGATTTCTGTAGAGCTTTAATTTCGTCTTCGTTTAGAGTTTGTCGAACAACTTGTAGAACTCCGTTTGAGTTTAATATCGTTGGTAAGGACAAGAATACTTCAGAATTAATACCATGGAATCCCTACAAATAGAAATATATAAATTACCGTAAATTGAAATAAACTTTCTATTAAAGAATAAAGAAAATATAATAGTGAATGCTATCTAATAAGGTACAGCGTATTTTATTCTTATAAATTTCACACGCACCACTCAATACTTACTTTTTCGGATTTTTAAAGTGAAATAATTATTTGCAGATTGTAAATATAAATATTTTTCAGTTGTGTTTTCTTATTAGGTATGATTCGATACACTTGTTTTAGCTACAATAACTCCTTTCCGTATCTAGAGCAGTCTAAATAGAATTTTTATTAGATAGTTGACATATGTTGACAACTCTTGCAGTGGACTTCAACATGAGGTGTTGGTTTTAATAATAGTGAGAGTGACATAGGATATGAAATTTTGATGTGATGTTAATACACAGACAAAAAAAGCAGGAAACGGTTAGTGAAAACTCGCAAAAATTCCAGTTTATACTCAGTGATACTAGTTTAGGTATAAGTTTATTGATAAACAAGGAAGTTTCTTTTTAACTTCAATTTCTATTAATGAATCTGCTACATACAAAATTGGTAATGGCCGTCTCACCAATAGATGCATAAACTTAGAATAGCTATGGTGAGTTTAATATTTAAGGGTCGTTTAGTTAAAGTTCAGTTGCACCAATGTTTTTGCTCTGCTTCTTAGCTAAGTGTTTAACACATTTGTCAACCTCGCTATTTAAGTTGAGTTTTATTTATTTCTCTATGGTTTCTAGTGACTTTTCGTTTTTGTGGTTTGAAATAACGTATTATTATAAAAGCTGTTAAAAGTCAATTCTTTGAAAATCAGCGGATTTTCTTCTTGGTTTTTAAATGAAAAAATTGTTTATAATGGAGATCACAGTGAAAAATGCTCCAAAGAATCTTCTATCATTTCAAAGAGCTGTAAAGCAGTTGGCTTGGTCAAGCAAAATCTTTGGAAAAAGGTTTTTTAATAAAATTCTTCATAATCGGGCAAAGTAGAATTCAATGAGACCTTTGGCGGAGAAAATTGTAACTGTCGCAACGAGTAAAATCATTCGTTTTGCATTGTTTTTGTATTATATGCAAGTCAACGTAATTACCGTAAATTCGTACTTTATTTGTTCAATTTTGTGTCAGTGACAAGTTTAAAACTGTGTTTTACTATTTAACTCAACTGCTATCATTTCTGAGGTAATATTCTTATATAATCAGATATTATGGAAGAGGTTATGTTATTCTTTTTTTTGTTTTCATTGCAGATCAAAGAAAATAAGTCGGTATTAAAGATTTAAAATATTACTCAATACAAACGTACCTTCCCTGCATTATTTCTGAGGTAATATTTTTATATAATCAGAGATATTATGGAAGAGGTTATATTATTCTATTTTTTGTTTTCATTGCAAATAAAAGAGAAAATAAGTCATTTGTGACTTTCTTGTCAGCTTGAATTTCACCCTAGTCGGGACTAGAGTGTTTGGTGCGCGCACCAGTATGTGACTATAGTTTGTTCAACCATCCTTTGCCGTTACATCATAATCGGTGACGTATTCTGCCGTTTTACGTATGTCTTATATTTGTTGAATGCTATTTTACACTTAACCTCAAAATTATAATCAATGACATGTGTTAAGAATTGTTTTCAAAATATGACAACTGAACTGTCAAAAGTAACAGATAAAATTTATGTCAACCTAAGATAAGAAATACGTAAATGACGTCATAATTCCGTCTCATCCATTTCATGAATGAGAGAGCAAGCTGGACTATGTATGACGTAACGGCAAAGGATGGCTGAACAAACTCTACCATCTTTCCGAATGCTACAGCACCGTACTATTTTTGTATACACTCCGACTTTTCGAACGGCCACTGTGTGATTTTTATATGACACACCAAGTTTTCGAATGCACCCCAGCTGATTTGCTTTACTCGTTGCTAAGATGACATTGACATTTCAGAGCACCACCTATCGAATTCTACTTTTCCCAATAGTTTTTACGATTGTACCGTCTTCTTGGAAATCCATTCTCAAGAATATCCAAATCATCCTCCATGAACATCCTTCTTCAAAAATAAAAATAAACACATTGGAAATTGGAAGACGGAAAACGAAAACCCGAAAACAGAGAAATTATTGACACATATGTCAATGGAAACACAAGAATGTTGGACTAGAAATCTCCACTTTGAGGATAACTGAAGAATAAGCGAGCGATTTTCTAAGCTTAGCTAAGTGCAGCTCAAAATGACCAATTGTTCATGGTGCAAAACAAAATTTTCTCAAAGTACCACTCAACTTTAAGGGCGGGTTTATCAATGCCCGGTTAAGTCTGTCAGCTACGTAGCCCTCAGCTATCTCTAGCAGCCAGTCAAATTCTCGGTTACAATAGAAAGCGTTTATCAATGCACCACATAACCGACAGCTAGCTAACTGGAGGCTAAGTGTAATTGAGCATTTGACAACCTTGTTCGGGTTATAAACGTGAGTGTAATGTTGTCGAATTGTAAATTTCTCATTTTAATTTGGTGTAAGGAGGTTCACCCGTTACATGAAATATACATATTATTAATTTTATTCGCATATTTTGTTATAACAAACTGAATCAAGAATATAGAGTTGAAAGTTATTATTTTTCTATTTCACCGTAAGCTGACTCTGACAACATCGTGGAGAATTTCACTTGTCAGTGTCAAAATTGTGGTACTGTTATTTTTATTTCGTCTTTTTTGTGCTTTGTTGAGTTGTTTGCATTTGAGCATGCCCACAAAACAATTTCACGGAGTCAGAGCGACAATTAGGTACTTATAAAAGTAGCCGTTCACCATAAAAGTATAATAGAATACAAAAAGACGGATGCTGTGACCTGGCGAGAAAAGCTGGAATTTGTTGGAGTATGATGAGAACACTGGGTTTAGATAGTCGAAACCGAGTAATAAACTCGACATCATCGAGCTCTTCAAAGGGATTCATCCGTTCTTCAACAGTACCTATATGGTCGTCTTTCGTACTCTACAAATTCCAATATTTCGCCAAGCTCCAAGCTCTTCATCGAAAAAGTTGTCAAGTTCCTCAAGATCCATTGACAATAACAATGAAATAAAATACACACAGAACCTGGAT
This sequence comes from Galerucella pusilla, assembly GCA_910591695.1. Classification (NCBI taxonomy): domain Eukaryota; kingdom Metazoa; phylum Arthropoda; class Insecta; order Coleoptera; family Chrysomelidae; genus Galerucella; species Galerucella pusilla. Next base: position 38,783 of record CAJUYI010000661.1, on the reverse strand, counting down.
GCTACTAAACTACTATAAATGAATCAAATAAGCTTCTCGATTTCATCCTAAACGATAATAACACAATCAAATTTAAAGTTGAAATAATCTTTGTTGCAAAATGTAAGCAAACATGAAAAAATCATGACACAGATGTCAGTAAGAATCTATGGTTAGAATAACGGAACACCACTTTCTCGTATTTAACTGTATGTTCTATGGTTAACATCAACAGCTTGGATAGCCGAAAGTTTGACTGCCAGCTAATGCAAGCTGGCAGTTGATAAACACTTTGACCAACAGCTAAGATTTAGCTGAAGGCTACAATATTTAACCGAGCATTGACAAACCCGCCCTTACAGCCAGTTTCACAATCGGTGGTTAACTCCTAGGGTCAAGTAACCTTGACCGAAACTTTAACCCTCACTTTAACCAGGGACATGTTTCACAATCATTGTTCATCTGCAGGTCAGGTAACCATGACTGTTCATTAATTTTTGTTGCGTTGGTATGAAATCCAACACTGATTTTCATGTTTCATGTCAATTGAAACAAAAAAGTTGTGTGGTTATGTTTATTTTATGTCTAAGTGACGACAAATTTTTGAATAAAATAGTGCTTCAAATTTAATTATGGAAACACAAATAAGTAAGAGATGTTCCAACTTTCCTAAAGAAGAGGAGCATCTATTGGTTTCTTTAGTGAGTAAATATAAGAACATAATAAAATCTAAAGAAACCAATGCGGTGACCTGGAAGATTTCTTCTGAGAGCCTTTCTACAGTTCTCTTGGACAAACTAAATCTACAGAAAAAATCGTAATTGTCGAATTCCTCAAAATAATAGGATCTAGGCCTTATCATTTTTGGTCTTCTTGGTTACTCATCACTACTATATGCATTTACCTCATAATCGTTCATTTTCCACTCAAAAAAATATGCTAACAGATACCACGTTTTGTGACAGATACGTGACAGATACAGCAATAGCTTTAATTGTTAGGTTAGAATCTCCAGGTTATTATTATTACCACTAGATTTTCTGGTGGTTAAATATTCTGAGAGTTAACCATAACTTGAACCCTTTACTGAACAATGTGAAACACTTGTTTTGAGGTAACCAAGGGTTATTTGTTAACCTCAGGATAACTTGACATTGTGAAACCGGGCGTTAGTCTACTCAAATATCAATTGGTGCAAACGGCCATAAGTACGTAAAATGTCATTCGGAAAAAATATATTGTGGGTTGACATCTTTTTTGTTCTCTATTTCATAAACCAAGAATGGCAACCGTCTAAACTTGAATAAAAAAGGGAATCACAGTGTTTCCAGTTTATATTTAACAACATATTTTATATTCGTTAGTTGATATTACAGCTATGCCAAACTAGTTTTGTGAGTTAATTATTCGAAAATGTCTTCAAAATTTGATACCATCTTGGACATCAGACATCATAGCAGCGGAAAATTTCAAAGCACATCTTTCATTGCTGGCAAGCTCTTGATTCACGATTGATTCGACTCCGGAGGCGCCCAGCACTGCTGGTAGGGATAAAAATACTTCGTAATTCAATCCATGCAGGCCCTACGGGAATAGGATGGGTTATGTGGGAAGATGAGGAAAACGGATACAGGTTTTTTTGTGATCGAAACCTTAATTTGACAAAGAGCTCGGTAAGTTCACGTAGTAAAGAAAAAGATATTATAGGTGCTGATGAAATAAAGCTGTACCAAGTGCGATATACAAAAGCGAAGAATATAAATCATCATTGAATAAACTTTATGAAATGGCATCCAGATCATTAAATTAGACTCTGTTTCACGTACGAATAACACACGTGAAGTTGCAGTCGTATGTTAGATCCTTAGAGCATAAAACAGACAAGAAGGACTTTTATCATTCATTAGCTTTATAAGAAAGTACGACGAAAGTATTCAAAAATGCTTCAAACGCAACCTTTAATGTCAATAATAAAATTGCTGTTGGCATAAAACATCGTTTGTAAGGCACATGGCAGGGCAAGACCAATTTTGGTTTCTGCGCAAGACAGTTGAAAACTTCACGTGACTACTTCTTATGTGAAATGGAGTCTCGTAATCTACAGTACTTCGTTTCAAAGATAATGCCTCTCTCTTTATTATAAAGTTTATTCAGTTGGTTGAATGGTTGGAAAAATAATCTCTTACCTGTACCAAAACCGAAACGGCATGAACGTTATGCAGATTCTTCAATATCGTGTTGGTTAAAGAAGCTGCGCTAAGACCAATAGCCCAATTGGTATACCCTTTTAATTTAATTATTTCATAAGCGGCGTTGATTACTTCTGCGTGTAGTTTTTTCCAACTTTCGGGATCGTCATCGGTTCCCACTTTGGGTTGGACGTCCTTCAAGCGTACACCAGCCACGTTAACTCCAGACCATACAGGAACTAAAAATATTGAAACATGTATAGTACACAAGAAGCATAAAGTACGAGGCTTGTTCAATTGAAACCCATCTTTGGTCCAGGAAAAATTTATTGACAAGTACAGTTACAAATAACTACCACTACAATTGAGGCACATATCCCACTGTTTCACCAACCGATGTATACCCTGCTTATAGAATTCTTGTGGCTGGTGCTGGAAGAATTCTTTCACAGCGTTTTGTACTTCTGCGTCCGACTGAAAACGGTTACCTTTTAACGCATTTTTTAGTGGCCCAAAGATGTGAAAATCGCAAGGCGATAAATCGGGACTATAGGGTGGATGCTCTAATATCCTCCATTTCTTTCGTTGCAGATTTTCTTTCACTACGTTGCCAACAATACTTAAAATCGCTGTCAAATATGAACGAAATAAACAGATCAGTGTGACGTTTGCATACACTACCAATGTTGGAAAACGTCAGTTGAATGATTACAATTGTTTCCAAGGCTAACCTGACCAAAGATGGGTTTTAATTGAACAAGCTGTGTACTATAGCGAATCTTCTAATCAAAAGCTTTTTGGTGCTACATGTAGCTATAAACCGAACTATAAACTTAATCTATGTGGATCATATTCCGTTATGTCATCTCAAATTTTATTTGAAAGGAAAAACTGATGCAAAAGAAAATTTTTAGCATCTAGGCATAGTATATAAGCAAGGAATAGTAGGGTCACTCTAAGCTCCTCCCAGCTCGATGTCTATCTCACTCGGTGTCCGTCTCCATCTCTTCTGGTATCCTGAAGCTCCAAATCGAGCGATAGACAGATACGTGTGTCTTTTGTGGTTTGAAGGTACGAGCGGTTATTAGCATACCGGCTGGACTGTTTTTGCAGTGAATTATTTAATTATTATCACGGTATATTTTTTATTGAAAAGAAAATGCCACGAGTGTTTTGTGTGGACGGTTGTACAAGTAGAGATGGGGTAAAAATATCTTCCTTCAGATTTTTTTTCTTAGTGGTTTGAGTTACCAGGAGGAACTACCAATAAGATGTATTTGGATACATTTTACAATTAAAAAAAAGGAATTTAGACTGCCCAAAATTAACTGACGAGCATATGTTTCCAAATAATTTTCAGAGAAAGAAAGTAAAATATGCTTCTCAGATTTTTAGTCATTCTGTTGCAGTTGCCCTTAACACATATGTTGATTTTAAAGTTTTGCCTGCAGATGCCAAGATAACTGTTAAATTCATTAAAAAAATGATTGATGTTTTTGATTGATTAAATTCGTGGTATTTGAATAATTTCAATGCATTTATGGGTACCCAACAACAGTTTCAGCTATTGGAAGAATTTGAAACTTTACTGAAAAATTTGCGTGTGGTTAACAGTGAAGGAAAAAATTTTACTAATGAAATGAAATTTATATTTGGTTGGCAACTTACAATATCAGTTAAATACCTTTGGGGTATATTGAAATCTTTTATTGAACAAAATACCTTAACCAAAGAATCAACTATTTTTTCTCAGCAAATTTTCCATTTGGTGGGCTCAATGTAAGTACCTAGTCTGAATTTTGTTGAGTATGTTATCCATCTTGAAAATATATTTGTAGCTAACTTCAATAAGTTAGCATGTACCTAATAATTGTTTCGGGGCGACATTGAAAGATCTTTTTAAAAATGTATCATATACGCATCCTTGTGAAAATTTTCCTTTAAGTTCTTTCTTATCCCTGTATATAAGAGTGCGTTTATATTATACAATTGAATTACTAATAATAAATTACAAATATCACACAATTCGTTATTATTAGGTACTTTTTGTTTTACTTTATTTTATAAGTTTGGTTTAAGATTTCATTTTTTTATTAAATGCAATTTTTCAGCATTTGTTTTTAAATGCAAAACCAATTCTAAAGTACCTATGTAGAATCTGGTATAATTTTTAATGAATGTTTTCTATTTTCATTTGTATATTATATTTGTACATTTTTTATTTTATATATTATTATATATAATGTAGTGAAAGCTATTCCAATGAATGATTCTAGTTAATTAATCATAATTAAATACAATCAAATGCATAGCGAAGCAACATCGTTTTTGGAATAAGTTTTCTAGCCTAACGTACATTTTTATCAGCCCCCGTACCAAACACTCCATTTATAAATCAACAAGAAATGAAGATAGTAATTCGCGCGACCCCTCTATATACGGCACACGTGTGCTTTTACTATCGTTTTTCGGCAAGTCTTTAGCAGCGCTACATGAAAGAGCCGACACGGAGTGAACCTACTATTCCTTTGTTTATATACTATGATCTAGGAGCGATACTTTCAAGGTTAAACAGCTGTCAAACTTATTTATGAACACCTTCTGACCCAAGACTAAGTGAATGAAGTCTTGAAAATATAGAACCCCCAGCTGCTTTGATTTACCATTGCAAAGGTAGCAGTGTAGAGACTTCTAGAAGCAGGTAAGTCTCATATTTATCTAATCCCCAAGCAATTGTAAATTCTGGATAGTAAATATAATAATTACCACTAGTATCACCGTGCTCTCCAATGATCCATCCGTGAACACTGTTAGAACTGCATCCTAATCTTTGCGAAATTAAAAATCTAAATCTAGACGTATCCAGATTCGTTCCAGAACCGAATACTCGACTTTTCGGTAATCCTGAAAGTTTCCAAGCCACGTACGTTAAAATGTCACATGGATTGCTGATCACCATAAGTATGGTATCCGGCGAGTTTGCGACCAAGGGAGGGACGATGTGTTTTAAAATGTCAGTATTTCTTTGGACTAGATCTAGACGAGACTCGCCTTCTAGTTGTCTTGCTCCAGCTGTTATAATGCATACTTTGGAGCCTGCTGAAGCTGCGTAGTCTGAAATAAGAAACAACGTTAAGTATTTTTACATTTTCAATTGAAAGAAAAAATTCGAAATATCTAATAGGAGTCAAGCTATTACCATCATCAAAAGTTCAATATTGATAAAGGATACAAAAGGCCGAGGATTATCATGTCGGATAGTCAAGCAGCCATTAAAGCACTGAGCTCTTGTGTAATCAGTTCCAAAATGATGTGGGAATGCCTAGACAAACTCAATGAACTGGGCGAGAACAATATAGTCACGTTGCTATGGATTCCAGAACACACTGGAATGGAAGGAAATGAAATAGCAGATGAACTAGCAAAGAGGGGGACTGAAATACCTTTCTGGAGGCCTGAACCCTTTTGCGGAATCAGCCCCAATGTAATATTGGAAGAAATAGGTGAATCCGAGAAGAAGAGAAAATCTGACCATTGGAAAGATCTAGTAGTGTTTATACAATCAAAGACTCTTCTGGGTGACTACAACCTGTTGAGATCAAATGAATGCATAAGTCAAAGCAAAACAGGGATACTAATACATTGTCGCCTGAATGGGCACCTGAAAAAGCTCAAAATAGTGGAGGAAGAAGAATGAAGATTTTGTGGCATGGAAGAAGAAACCTTCATCCACATACTTTCCAAGTGTACAGCACTTCAGAATCCTAGAGCACAGCACCTGGGAGATTACTGGATAGAAGAGAAACATTTACCTGAGTTGAAGCCTGCAGACATCCTAAAATTCCTTCGGGAAATAGGACTAAAGGAGTTACTAGTTTCTGAGACTCTCCTCAGAAACTGAGTAGAAGTGAGGGGGCACAATAGATCTTTTAGGTCTCAGTGAATGTCACCCCAAAATACATACAAACATACATACCATCATCAAAAGAATTTCAAATCTAAAATCTGACGGAGATCAGGTCCTTAACTGTAACCACTGGAACCCACGAAGTTAGTGCGACCTGAACATGTTAGAAAGCTTGCGAAGAGTAAAGTTCAAGAGGCAATCTAATTTGGATTGAGACACAAGAGATTTTATTGTGGCATTGCACGATTTTGAACGGTAAATTTAGAAACCAAATTATTGGGATTATATTTCTTTAATAACAGCTTTTTGGTCCAGTCACACAATTTGTACTTGTTCTTTAAAACAAATCTAATAACTATATAAGTGAATGTGATTCAAATAATATTACCTTTACTTGCGTCGATTTTTGGATTCCTCAAAAATAAAGCTCCATGCTGAAGATCCATTAATTCACCTTTTAACTTGTCTTCCATTACATCAATGAGTACAACATCATTAGTTATTCCCTAAACAGAAAAAATTTTAAAATTTTGAATTCCTAGAAATACTTGACAATTAATTTTTACATGGTGGTAATGTCTTTTTGGTTGCTCTAACTCCAAAGAGTTAGTGCTGCTTGAGATGATGAATAATGATGTTTCCGTAAATTTTTAGACATTGTATTTTTCGTAAAATTAGTTTGGAATCTTATCCCAGAAACGTTATCTCTGGGACCAGATACCTACTGTAGACATTCTTAAATTTCAAGTTTCCAGTGAAGAGTGTTAATTTTAAAGATAGTATAACAAGAATACCTTCAGTTTTTAACGTATCTTACCTGCATAAGTAAACTAACAACTGTAGCCATTCCAACTGCGCCTGTGCCTACGACTGTAACTCTATTGGAGGTTTTTTCCACTGGATCCCCCACTGGGGTAAATAAGTTGTCTTTAACACTCATGTTTGCTCTGCAAAAAAATAGATAAAAAGGAATATAGAAAGTGGAATTTTGAATTGAAAAATTTGATTATTCCGACAAAAATTTCAACACGATATTTGACGTATTGACATTTACATACTATGCTAATATGTTCTTAATCACAACATTATTATAAAGGGGTTTTTAAATGCTGAATTCACTCGATGATTTTGTTGACGTTCATAGTAAATTATCCTTTTAAAGGTGAAAATGTCAAGTGAGCCTGCTTTCTGCTCACCTTTTTGCATTTACAAAGCTTAATTTCGCAAAATTTATTTCATTTTATTAAGTTTCTCTATTCCTTTGTCACAGAAATTAACGATTGTCGTTCTTCCAAATGTTCCAAAATCGCTACTCAGTGAATAATTTAATTACGATTCGATTCATTTGCTTTAATTATACAGGGTGTTCCATTGGGAAAGGGCCTTACTTTAACTGTAGATGAGGATCACTTTGGTGCTTCCAAAAACCTATATTCAACGTTTTTTCTGCACTTTATAACCGAGATACAGGGTGTTTTATAAATTTATCCTATTTCTTGCGAACCTCATAGCTTCCGAGTTACTCTGTATATTATTTTGAAATTTTGTACACGTGATAACCATTACCTAGAAACTCCATCGAAAGCATCTCCAAAAAGATAATGCAGGTCCGGCTTAACAAAAAATATCAAAACTCGTCTTTCCTAATAACAACACCCTGTATATGGATTTTTTTGAAATTGCTCTTTATAATTGGAAAGAGTATAAAAAATCTAATCTACTATTTTCTTTTCATTTTTCCGCAGACAATTTTACTACCAAAAATTTACCATCAAAGTAATAATTTATGCACTTTTTGGAGGTTAACAATGGTATGGGAGATGCTTTTTTTTTGTTTTTTAGCTTGAAATGAAATCTGTTCAATGCATCTAGAGAAAGCAGCCTAGAAATTCAATTGAGTTTGTATGTTTACGAATGAATGGAAAAAAAAAATGTTTACGAGTACAGACCAATAAAAATGTGATTACAGGGTCGTACTTAGAAATACTCATTCAATATGTTTCGAATATTTCGAACACCCTGTATAAGGATGATGATCAGGAAACTCCTACATTTAGAATAACAAGAGTAAAATACGAGAAATAAATTTATACTTAAAAAAACGGAGAGATTTTTATTAATTTTATTAATAATTGACCTGAAAAGAAAACAAGAAATTCTAACAACATTGTCCAAACGAAGCAAGTCTAGCCTATTGCAGTATAAAATTTCTCGTATTTTACTCCTGTTATTCCAAATGTAGAAGTACATAGTTTCTTTCGGATACATATCCTTATAAAGGGTGTTCGAAATATTCGAAGCATATTGAATGATTAGGTATTTCTAAGTACGGGCCTGTAATCACATTTTTTATTGGTCTGTACTCGTAAACATACAAACTCAATATAATTTCTAGGATGCTTCTCTAGATGCATTGAATAGATTTCATTTCAAACTAAAAAATAAAAAAAAAACCTCTCCGATACCATTATTAACCCTCAAAACGTGCTTAAATTATTACTTTGACGGTAAATTTTTGGTAGTAAAATGGTAGTAAAAAGTGGTAGTAAAATTGAAATAATAGATTCGATTTTTTATACTCTTTTCAATTATAAAGAGCAGTTTACAAAAAATCTATATACATATTTTTTGGGAAAAACGAGTTTTTAAATTTTTTGATAAGCCGGACCTTTTTGGAGATGCTTTTGATGTAGTTTCTAGGTAATGGTTATTACGTGTACCAAATTTCAAAATAATATATGAGGTTTGAAAGAAATAGGATAAATTTATAAAACACCCTGCATCTCGGTTATGAAGTGCAAAAGACACATCAAATATAGGTTTTTGGAAGCACTGAAGTGATCCCCATCTACAGTTAAGGTTAGGCCCTCTCCCAATGAAGCACCCTGTATTTGCTTTTTAAAATATATTTAGATATGATATGTATAGGATATTTCAATCTGCATACGGGGCGAAACAGGTAAATCGTCAATTTTAAAGATATCGAGAGCTGAAGGTGTCTGAAAATTATTGTAATAAAAATATTGTCACTTTTTTGTACTTGTGATTGTTTATAATTCAGTTTTTAAATGAAACACCAAGTATAACAATTTTTGTTAATATAGTTCCCTATTCCTATCTTCACCAGTTTTCGAGTTACACATTTTTTTATATTTAATGTATACACTGTGTTATTTATAAGATGTACAAAACTATCAAACGCGAGCTAACTTTTTTAACAAATATCGTTCATAAAAAATAATAACAGATTTGGAGAGATCGTTAAAAAATAAGTTCAAATGCTTTTTTAATTTTCTTAAATTACCTCTGGTTCAATAAAAAAATGGATAGTTATGTTGAAAAAAGTCGAACTCCATTTTCATAACACTTTCAAATACTCTCAACCGCGTAGAAGATGGCCAGACGGGTAGAAGCACGGGAAATTTGAAAGTTATACGTATCGTGGTTCTATTCTCCGCTGTGTGCGGTGCGGTGTTTTCAGTATTCGAAAGTGTTATGAAAATGGTGTACCACTTTTTTAAACATAATTAAATATTTTTTATTGAACCAGAGCGAATTTAAGAAAATTAAAAGTGCATTTGAACTTATTATTCCTTTCCAAATCTGTTATTTTTTATGAACGCTATTTGGTAAAAAAGTTAGCTCGCGTTCAACAGTTTTGTACAGGAATCCCTATGTCGCATCTTATAAATAACATAGTGTAGAGATATGTTAACAATTTTCAAATGATTTTGTTGCATAATTTATAGGTAGATTAAATTATGTAAATATTGGGAAAATAACGGATATGAGATATGTTAAAACTAATTATCTTTCAACAAAAAAAACCAGAACTACAACCTCAGTACGTCTTTTGTTGTGGTTTTGGTTATCTTAGATTCACCTGGTATCAAATAAAAAACCTAGTTAAAGATAAAGATTTCCAGTGACGTAATTATTTGTAGAAAATTACAAATTCACGAAAACCTTTAAAAGCTGAAATTGCATTTTTATCGTTTCATTGATAAATATTTGAAGAAAAAGAAAAACGAAAGAAGAAATTTAAAGAAAATACAATATTTTTTTGGAGAGTAAGAAAAGTTAAATATATATACATACAGACCGTTCGGTGAATCTTTTCCCATGTATGAAATTATTAACATACTACTTTTTGTAGTACGTCTCTCTCCTACTCACGGAATATAAACCCCCGAAATGAAACCGTTTGTTCCATTACAACATAATATAACAAACAGAGATAGCCATATGATGAATGTCGGCGATAGGTTTAACGCGAATTTGTACGCATTTGTACGTTGACAGACTGAAGACTTTGTTTACATTTTTATTATACATTTTCATTCTTTTATTTTCCCTTGCATATAAATTTATTTAAAAAATAGTTGTTATAATGACTAACTTATACCTGAGTGTTCGAATTATTTCGATTATTCATTATTCGATTATTTATCTACTTTTTATTTATTTACTTTGCAATGAAAACTAACCTAAACTTGACATTTCATCATGACTCTGGATAGAATTCCATCAAACTGAATTATATGAAACATATTTTGCTTCCATCAATGTAGAAAATATTGACCTAACTTCCTGAAAGAACAGAACTATTTATGAATGACTTTTATTTTTAGAATATGCCTGGAAAAACGTTAAATTCGCATACAGAGTAAATATTTATTTATTTAATTAAAATCTTTTGATAAAATGTAGGTGTAGGTATTTTCTAATGAGTATTCAAATCATGGTCTATTCAAGAAAAATGTGTTTGGCATACCCATGAAATTATAGAAAAGTGGTATGCCCGAGAGCAGAATATAGTTGATATTGGCATTCAACCAATTACCATAGACATAAATACTGGTGATAGCTCCGATTCTGTATATGAGGAAGATTAAATGAAATTTATTGTATATATGAGTCTTAAATATACATATTCGAAATATTTATTATTTATTTTCACAACCCAAAAGATTTTTATTTTTCATTGTTGAACCGTATGGATGGGACGGCCCAATAGTAATGGTTGCCAGCTATAACCCTAAAGGGGCAATTTTGATTTGCAAAGTTTTTACTGAGGTAGTTGTTATTAATTCTAACTCTGCAAAATAAATGTGCGGAATAACCTCATAAAACTCTGGAATACTAATTATGGCTGTAAAATATTTACAAATATCTATTACACCAGCTTCAATAATAAATAACGTACACCGTCATTTCAACCACATCCTAATTAAACCATCAATCTACGACATACGTGTCATTTAATGTATTGATGTATTGCGTTTGTATATGAATGATGACGCATGGGAAAAGATTCACTGAACCAACTTGTACATACATTTAGCACCTGTCAAAAAATATGGATTAATGGGAGAAAGTCGAAAGCCTGTAGGTTGAGCGAAGTAATGTACTTATTATAAACCCGTTTAAGAGTTCTAGGCCTCCAAAGTTGAAATTTAATAATTAGTTCTGTAGAAAATTAAACATTTGTAATGTCTGGTGTTAATAAAAATTTAATATAAATTAAAGATTAATCATAACTTTATTTTTAATGATGAAATATGATATTGATAATTATTTCTATGTATAAATATGATCGTTAGAATAATACAAGTTACTTTTGATGTGATACTTTAATATTTTGACTAGACAAAATAGTGAACTGTCTTGTGATTGACATAATATATGAATAGAAAAAAAGAAGAAGATATTATAATATATCACAAATATAAAAGCTTAGGTATTATTAGTCCTATGGGGATACCCCGGATATTTTTTTTCATTTTAAGATGAGCTTAACCGTAACCAAGGAAAACTATATAACTATATTTTCTGATCTTTGAAATTGTTACCTAGACTCCGTTTCACGTAAGAAGAAGCCACGTGAAGTTTGCCAACTGTCTTGCGCAGAAATCATCGGTCTTGTTTATCTATGTCGTCTCGTAACGACCGTTCCATGCCATTGGCGTTACAAAAGAACATCGCCAATCGTTAATTGAAAGTATAATAGTATATTAAAGTATAAGTGGATATTTCGAGCAAGTGTTTTAAAGACCAGTTATCCACGAATACTTTACGTTATTTTTTTATTGGTGCACTTTGAAATTATAAATACTGGTCTATAACTACTACAACAACAAGAAATGGAAAAAATAGATGGAAATAAGAACTAAATGTCAAATAGTTCAATTCGTGATGTATATCAATGATGTATAGCTTGCGTTGTCATGGATATGAGAAAAACATAAACTAATTTGTATTTTGATGGAAGTTCAACCTTATTGAGGTCTGTGAATGTCAATGGTATTAATTTAAATACCATTTCCTAAGATTTGAAAAATCGGAATATTAAGATTTCAAACAATACCAACGGCACTTTCCATTTTAATTTATAAATTTGACATTGTTAAATATTGTTCGAATAAAAGTTTTGACGTTACAAACTACTCCTGTCAGATCAATAATAAAAAAATTGTCATTTAGACATGATTTAGACCATAGATTTAGACTTCGTTTCTCGAGTTGTTGATGTTGCCACGGTAACTTTAAAACACGCGCGTTTTTTAAAGTTCGATTTAAACACGCTGAGGCGTGCTTTGAATAGGTAAAATGGTTCACCAATAAAAAAAATAGTATTTTATCTACAAACGTGTTAAAAATGCCATTTTTAGCACTCCATAGAAGCCTTAAAATTTTTATGGCGCGTCAAAATATTCAGATTCTATTTATTAACATTAATATTAATAGTACAATTTGTGCAATTTGACAAATTAATTTCCTGCACTGCTGTTTTACCATTTTCCGTGGATAAGGAGGAATGATGCGCAGAAAAAATGGAATTTAAATTTAAATAATTTAAACCTTCACATGCGTGCCTTAAAAATGTACTTTTAACACTTATATCATAAATAACTATTAACGATACCAAGTATTTTCAAAAACCAGTGTCCATTTTTTGTGAAAATATCTCGAACAGCTTCAAAGAATTCCCAAATAGGGTTTTATTTAAACTATACATAATAAATATACATTTAGGCTATGGTCCAAAAGTAACTAACCGTAACCACGCTTAACCGCTGCGGTTGACGGATAAAACTGAAAAATCTAGTTGTATTCGGGACACAAAACCGGTAAAAGTACGAAGCCCAGAAACACTTCTTCTTTTTTGTCTTTATTGGCTTAACTCTATCGAGTTATCTATACCCAGTACTATTTATTACTTCTAAATAGCTAGAAAGAAGCTGCACTTTCGTGCATCTGCCTCTGAGACACCACTTCTTCCTGTATCTAAAATAAAATTAAATAGTTCTGTTACAGTTTTTGGAAAATTTACACAAAAGCGAAGCACTACGCACTGAAGGTTCTCTAAGCTTCCTCTACACTTCAAAAAATAATTTTTTAATATGTGAGTTGTTTTTAAACATTGACAATCAGGCTGCTTTCGTGTTTTACTTTTATTCGTATTATGATTCGTTTATATATTTTATTTTTCTGTTCGATGGTGGAATAATCTGGAATAATCAGCTAACAAAAATAATAAACAATAATAATGCATGTCGCGTGACAGCTATGACAGTCGAAACCAGGGGTGCGCTCGAAAACTTGGTGTGTCGTATAAAAATCACACAGTGGCCGTTCGAAAAGTCGAAGTGTATACAAAAATGGTACGGTGCTGTAGCATTCAAAAAGATGGTTGTCACATACTGGTGCGCGCACCAAACACTCTAGTCCCGATTACGGTAAAATTTAAGCTGACAAAAAAGTCACATATGACAGCTTAAGCATTTCAATTTATTCTACCGATATGAACTTTTAGATGTCAATTATTTATTGTAAATTATTAAATACATTATAAAAAAGGGAAAGTATGGAACGCTACAAAAAGGTAGACATATTCTGGCAGAAACTGAGCAGGATATGACAATTGGTTAATTTTGGACTAACTTGATAAGCAACTCGCTCCTATGTTCCTTCATAAGTATAAATATTCTAGTTTCATTTAAACTTATTCACTTATTCAGGCAAATATTTGAATGGATGCATTTTCAATTTGATTTGTCAAGTTGTGAACAACCGAACAAACATAACCTTGAAACAAAACACTCCATCACCGTTCAAAACATGGAGACTGGATATGTCTAGTCTCCATGGTTCGAAAACCTAGAGCGAGTTTAGCACACCGAAGTGAGTTTTTACCCCCACTCCTCAAAACAATTTTCATACCAACAACCAGCTTCTAGAACGCAGCCCAGAAGTAACCGGGCTCCTAAGGCTGGTTAAGAGGTTGACAGTTCATTAACCATATTTCAGGATACCGTGTTCCAAAAAAACAGATTTTCAGCAACCACTATTTTTTTATTACTTTCGGGACGGTAAACCGCAAACCAGTTACTTTCGGACCATAGCCTTTTTGTGTTAACCTACAAAATGAGAAAACGTTACACTGCTGATTTGTTGTAGAATGTCATTTCTACAATATGGCGCTGGTTTTGACAAGTTTGCAGCGAATAGGACTGCAACTTCAAGTGGCTTATTCTTACGTGGAACGGAGTACAAGAAGACAGTTTATTAGTGGAGAACTTCCTAGATTTATCTGTTTATTGACGACTGAATATTGTGGGTCTCACAAAACAAGCTAATATGTCTACCAAAAAAACAATATATTTTTTAAATGTTACATTCAAAAATGTTTCTTCCTAAACTATCCATAAAAAAGTTTACCAAAATTGTTGTTATATGGCTTCCCATTGGTAAACCTTTATTATGAATATATATCATATCTTCTTCTTTTTTCTAATGATATATCAAGTCAATAAATATATAGGTCTAGCCAAAATATTAAACATCAGATAGGCATCACATCAAAAGTAACTTCAAACATCAAATATATACATATACGTACCCTTGGTGGAAGTATGATGAAAGTATTTTGTCGTCTTTTAGCTAAAATAATAAGTTTTAACAACTCCGAATCTCTTTCATTGCTACTATACTTACATTGAATGAATCTTCAGAAAAAGGTTGTGTTTTTATTAAAAAATATTTCTTATTAAAGCTTAGAGCGTCTTTGCAACGTGTCCTGGCATTACATTTCAAAGAAAAACTCCTTGTGACAGCTAAAACTGTTTTATCGAGATATTTGCAACAAATTTTAGAATCTCCAGAGGTTAAGAATATTATTGAAATTATTATAATGCTAACAAATTGAGCCCTAGATGTACCCGTTCAGTTCAAAACTATAGTCTATATTAGTAAGTCGACATCTAAATCGTATTTCACGAATTAATTTTATCATTGAATGAAGATGGTACCAAAAGTACCTAACTAGACCTTCAGAGGTCGAAAACAATGGCTTCCATCAAAAGAGCCATTTGTTAAAAAGTTGTTGAGGCTGTTTAAGATATAGTGAAGGCAATTGCATCTTTCTAGTTTATTTCGCTATGAGGACAAAAAATTATCTTGACAACGGTAGCTGGAACGCTACCGAAACGTCGAAATAAAAATTAAAAAACGTTATTGTGGTTTGATTCCCAAAACATAAGAGGGAAAAATAATAAGTAATGCCACAAGGAACTTACAGAAGATATGAAGATAGTATTTTGACAGTACCTACGCAGTGTGGCTAGTCATATTTATAGAACAATGCCACAAGGAACTTACAGAAGATATGAAGATAGTATTTTGACAGTACCTACGCAGTGTGGCTAGTCATATTTATAGAACATAATATATTATGGATGCAAATATCTGTTTAATTGTACTGGGTGGTTCTAACAAGTTTGTGTACGGTCATTTAATAAACATATTCCAAGTTGAGTTTGGTATATTTGTAGAATACCATTGTTGTCGAGGTCCGTTGCTTATTGTCCCGAAGGTATTGTCACTGACAGGGTATTGGTATTACTATCTTTAAATAAATACACTGAATTAAAAATGATTCAATTTCAATTAAGTAACTGAAAAATCTTAAAACTAAAAATATTTTCCGATAAGGAGAAAAATAACGATAACAGTGGTCACAATTTTTTTTTTTTCAAAATGTCAAAACTTTAGTTTGAATCATTTTTTCCAATATTTAATTTTAATGTTCTGATGTTTTACACACGTAAAACATCAGAATTTTGAAAACTCAAGTATTTTAAGTTAGAAAAAGAAGAGAGAATTATTAATTTTGTAGCCTTTTCGAATTTGGCTGAATACGATACTGATGATTTTATTTATCAAATTTAAGGTTAGATATATGTCAAAATAGCAAATAAAATAAACGACATACCCAAAACCCGGATATACGTCGCAAACGATGACGCACACCAAGAAGGCTATTGAATGTACTACCTATACTGTGAGGTTCGCTCGCTTTTTTTACAATTTCCCTAAATAACAGAAGCGATACATATATTATAATCAATTTATGTGTTCTAAAAAAAGAGAGGAATTAAAAAAATAGATCATCAAGTTTCATTAAAATCAGTAATGTTATAAAAGATTGTACAATTACGATAATAAATATCAATCCCTTGAATCAAACTCGCTATTTTTATTGAAATAATTGACAGAAATTAATAAATTAGCAATGTCATATGAAAGTCGAATGAACTCAATATTTGATTGCCGATTTAATAGAGTACACGCATATTTCATATTTTGCTTGGATATTAATTTACATATAATAGTAAATATGATATCAAAAATTACTAATAATAGGAAATATACCAGTTTCCATTGGAAATTACTCCCAAATTTTAAAATAAAATTCAAATTTCAATGCACTCTCCGACCACAACCCGAGGATTTCCGAACGCTACCGATGATACGTGTGATGTCATATCTCTTGTGTTTACTTATGTCAATATGGCCGGTACTGCATTAGGTTATGTGTAGTTGTGTGTTTATATTGTATTTTAATCAACTATTAATTGCTTCATATCGACGTAAAAATATCATTTACCTACGACCCCCCCTGTAATCAGTCAATAACACACAGTCGGTATCAATGTAATGACAGCTATTACGCACTGTAAAAAAAACGCACAGCTGTAAAGTAAATCGCACGGCTTCCCTAGCAACATCTTAGCAACTGTCAATAGACGTCTCCATTTTATTCAAAATTTACTATTTAAAAACATTAGATATGGCCACGTTAAACTGTGAAAAGCACAAAGTACTATGTATATGTATTGATTATAATTGAAAAATGGACTTTCGGTTATCAACAATATAATAATAACGATTAAACGTTAGTTCTTTACTGTGCTTCTTTCATTGGTAATAGAGTAATAGAGATGGAGTTTACCAAGCACCTCTAATTATGTAACTGTTATTTCTTATGCTTCTTATGAAAAATACAAGTACAAGTAGGTCGTAGGTAAAGTATAGTACGTAACTCGTGTTGTAGAGCATTTTACGCACTCACGGAATTACGCACTCGCCGCTACGCGGCATCGTGCGTAACTTTTCCATTCGTGCGTAAAATGCTCCTTACCACACACGTTACGTAATATACTATTATATGTTTGTTTGAGACCATTACGTGTTTGTGTGTGCTTTTTTTTATTTCTAAAAGTCAACGTAAAGTGGAAAGTGGACATGAATACTCGATATTTCCGAGGATATTTCAAAACTTTTAAAAGAATATAGGTATTTTATTCACTAGTTCAGTGTTCAGTGACGATTCTTTCATATTTTGTGAGTAAAGATATGGATAGCGAAGGTTTTGAAAAGCCCAAACTGATAACTTGCCCAAAGTAGGCTCATTTATGCTGCTTGAATTTATGAAGTCTGCTTTAATGCAGAGGAAATAAGTTTTATTTATATAATATATACCAACCATATTTCGATGTGTGGTCGTAAGAAAATGATGTTTTTATGGTTGATTCCTAGACATATAGGTACATAACCTTAAACTATTTAAGAATGAAAATTACCAGCATAGAAGTAGGTACTTACATTAAAATGGTCTTCACAAACAAAAGTAAAGTATTTTTGCTTGCGCCACCAGGTAAAGTATCAAATATTTTGTCTGGAGTTTTAATAGACGTTGATTTACACACTGGAAAAATGCAATACTTGGAATACTAAGTTTTTTTTTTCGGCTTTATCCATTTTTAAAGCTTTCAGAAACAAATTAGGTCACAAGAACTCAGAGCGTGATATACGAATAAGAACGTAAACAAATGACGTCACACCATGGGGCAGCCATCTTTATGACGTAAAGCGTCAATTTCCACCAATAGCAAAATTTATGCTTCTACCCTATTGTATGTATGCTACATCCTTCCCAATTTTACAGTACGGTTTCATGTGAATCTTACATGTTATCTCTTAATCTAACCCAATTCTGCAGTATCAGTCAGAGTCTGCCAGAGATAACATACGTATCAGCTTGATGTAAGACAGGTAAGACATACCCATCTTCACAGTATAACTCAAAGGTAAAATTGTCCAGATATATATATTTAGAAGAAAAACGAAAAAATTTTAATAAAACATATTATGGTAACTAAGCAAAATAAAAATGAAAAGGGTGTAGTAAATATTTCTCTTATGTTCCTACCAAGTTTAATCATAATCTGTCCGAACATAGACAGACATTTAACAGTTATATTTATATACAGAGTTAGTATAAAGTATGGAACCCCCTAAGTATCTTCTCAACGGCTTAATATTTTCAAATGAAATTGCTCATTCCCTTCTAAGAAGATCCGAGGAAATCAAAAATGCTATCAAATTCAATGTACCATTTCCGGTTAAATCGGAAATGCATATCAACTTTGTTATTTTAAATAGAACACCCAGTATATTTTCACATATTTGCATTCCTTGTAAAATTCTGCATACAGTAAAACTTTCCATTCATACCCAAGTAACACATTTTATTTACCAAGCAAATAATGCTAGATCGAAGCATATAATTCAGAAAAAATGATAAAGTTAAGCATATTCTAAGCATTATTTTATAGAATAATTTCAGCCTTCCTTAAAAGACGTCTTATCTTGTTTAAGACTAAATATTGCAACCAAGTAGCAATGATTGCTAGTAAGTCATGAAAAGTAGCCAAAAAATAGAGATAATGACTTTAAAAAATGCCAAAAAAATGAATAGCCGAATTGGAATTTAGTGTGGTCATAAAATGCCTTTAAGTGCTTTTATTAGTGCCATTTATAAGCAATACTATTAAGTTTTGTATTGAAATTAATTTGGACTTTAAATGGAAATTAATTCCAAAAAAAACACAGTATTGCTAACCTTAATGTGATTGTGAATCTCAATTCAGTTGAAAGGTTTCATTATTTTCCAGAAATCATTATAGAACATGGATAAAATGATTGGAATAAAAATTAATGGAAAATTACAAAACTACGGAAATTTGTACTACAGGCGTGTACATAAAAGTAGTAACGCAGCTAAAAGTTACAACGAAATAACTATAGAGACACAATATCACCTTCCTGGCTCTCGCAATAATCTTCTTTTTCTTCAACTTTATAATTCTGAAAGCTTGCACAAAGCAATACAAACAGCTATCTAGTTTTTAATTCCATAAAGCTTCGTATTGGCATAGAAAAATATTTATTGAATACAATAAAGACATGGCCGAACCGTTTGCTCACGATAATGAGCAATGTTGCCATAGTTTTTATCTTTATATATTGATAGGTATATGATACTATTTTTATATATAGAATATGCAAATAATCTGGTTCAGAACATTATTTGTTTTCAAACTGGGATACAAATTTCAGAAAATCTGGGAAAGATAAATCAATTTAATGCATCAGATAAATCAATTTAATCCATCACATATAATATTATCAATCAATCCAACTAAAAATACTTTGAAAAACTTTGGATGTATATAATTCATTGATAGGTATCAAAATTGAATATGACAACACCGTAATTCATAATGAAATAATTTAATTTATAAAGTATATTTTGCTCACAGTTATCACTGGCCCCTCTGTTTTCAGGAAGTAGGTATTTCATTCACATTTTACAGGAAAGTAAGGTTTGCAGAGATTTCTAATGGTTCACAATGATATTTTCCAGTTTCAAAAACTAATTATAATTATTGTCATAATATATATTGAAGGAAAGATCTGCCATCACAGTTGACGATGTTTGTTTTTGTTACCACTTACACAACTGTTGGCATACATTTCCAATATCAATCTAATATTTATCCTAAACAAAACTTCATTACATTCTCACGAAAAATGTTTAACTGCGCATGATCATTCAAAGCGTTGGAAGCCATATCTGG
The DNA here is from genome assembly GCA_910591695.1 of Galerucella pusilla. Taxonomy (NCBI): domain Eukaryota; kingdom Metazoa; phylum Arthropoda; class Insecta; order Coleoptera; family Chrysomelidae; genus Galerucella; species Galerucella pusilla. The sequence goes on along the minus strand of CAJUYI010000661.1, from coordinate 18,444 downwards.
ACTGAACGACTGCTTCTTTATATGACAGCCAATGTTGGTAATCAAATCTAATAAAATGCTCTTTTGGTGCCAATTCATGGCTATTTAGGCATACAGGTTGAATTGCTAATAAGCTTTCAAATCTACTTTAAGGCCAAACCGCGCGCTCCCTTTAGGCAGCGATTACGTAATGGATGCTACATATAGAAGCTTTAGTGGACGGTTTTAATAGCCTATTAGCTTCAAGAGTGACACAAAAGTCGATTTTAAATCTACTTCGATGCTTATTGTGTTACTTGGTTATTTTTATTGAATAATTGAGGCTTTAATCGATAATTTATCGTTATTGACTTAGTTAGCCATGGATGAAATGTAAAACCTTCAATTGTCAAATAAATTAATTACTGTGTAATCTACCTATTAGTGTAGTAAAAGTTTTGTAATAATATTTTTATGTGTTATTTGTAACAAGTGTTTTTTCTGTTATGGTGTATGTAAGTGAAATTTTAATTATGCGAGAATATGGAGACGATAAATTATTGATTAAAGCCTCAATTATTCAATAAAAATATGAATGGAAAGTTTCACTGTATGCAAAATTTCACAAGGAACTCAAAAATGTTGAAATAAATAGGGTGTTCTATTTAAAATAACAAAGTTGATATGCATTTCCGGTTTAACCGGAAATGGTAAATTAAATTTGATAGCATTTTTGAATTTCTTGGATCTTCTCAAAGGGATATATGTAATCTCATTCAAAAATATTGAGCCGTTAAGTAGATACTTAGGGGGCACCATACTTAGTACTAGCATACTAGCTCTGTATACTCCACTTAACTTGAAATTTGTTTATTAAATGACCGTACCCAAACTTGTTAGAACCACTCAGTATAGTTCTCTCGACTAGCCACACTGCGTACTGCCAAAAATTTTCATAGCGAAAGAAAAAAATTGGACAACTTACAATCTGTAATAAATAAAATCTACACACTGCTTTGGATTCAACAATTATTGGTATTTAACATTTTTGCCGACAAAAATTGTTGGGAATGACTTATACAGATAAATACATTTGGCAACAGCTAAATGTGCACAATTATTTTTCTCTCTCTTTCAAGTAGTTTTTTTCATATTTTCCTTGTCGTACTTGTGTAAATCGTATGGCTCGAATAGAGACAGACAATCTGTATATTGTAAATAAATGAAAATAGTGATTGAGGATTGAGGTGCCTCCAGTTATTCATTTATGTTCTAAATAAAAAACAACTATCCAACGACATAAAGTGAAGCAAACCACCTGCTCCTCTAAATTCGAGAGGTACATGTATAGTTGGTTTATTCACGCTAAATGGTATTGGCTAAGTGGTATTGGCTAAACGATTATAACCCAATTAGACCCTTAGATAAGTTGTAAAAACCGAGAATGCCACTCATAAATGTAAATGTAATATAATAATTTCTAGCTAGATGAAGAATAAATTTAAAATACTTGAAATAGATATAATTATAATTAATTTAGATGAGAATAGTGATAGCGACACTGAACTAAATATAGAATAGAATTTAGTTGAAACCTTTGATATGTTACTCTGTTTTTCGCTGCCTTTCCAAAGATATTTCAATTAGAATCTTTGTGGGAATATAAACGATTTAGTTTCGGATAGGTCATTTTTTGTTAAGACGAATGGATATTGCTACTTAGCAAGGAGCCCTTATGGAGAGAGAAATGGAAAAAAAAAGAAAATTAAAATAACCCATTGAATGTGGAAAGAAACTTATTTAACTGGAAAATATAAGGAGTACATGTAAAACAAATAAAATTGGAGACAAAGAACGTATTCGCCGAATCAGAAAATGAAAGTAAAATTCAAATTATTTGAATAAATAATAGAAAAGACATTTGGAATTTATAAAATAATAGAAAGTGTTTGAAGACATGAGAAGCATCGAAATCAATCATAGACCAGAATAAAATAGAAATTTTAATATTTAATAGTAATAAAAAATTCAATTGAATATTTGGAACAAAAAAATCAATTCTTCAAAAGGAAAATTAATAGCAATAATAATACTTAATTTATAAAGTTAAAGTTTGTAATGCTTAATCAAATTGTTGAATAAATATTTGAAAATAAAAGATAATTTTAATACTGAACAAAGCCCTGAGATGAGAATAATTTAAAATAAATTAACAAATGAAATTATATTTGAGAAAATAAATAAATATAGGTAATCCTTTATTCTTTTATTTTTTGGGAATCAAATCATTCTATAAGCGTTAAAAAAGGAATAGTAAAATCTTTATACAATAGGGCCAGAATCATTTGTTCTAATGATAATCAATTCACAAAGGAGAAAACTCCACTGAAAAGTGTTTTAAATGCCAATAATTACCCGACAGAATTTGTAAATCAAGAATATAGAGAAGGGCTCATTGTTAATACCCCATAATAATAACAATAATATTAATAACTCAGCTAACATAATTTTTAAAAATTACATACGTTGAGATTTATACTAACAAAAACGAAAACAAGAAATGAAGAACAATCTTCAAAAAACTGCATAGGTATATCAGATATCTTGTGAATGTGACAAATTATATTTGGGTGAAACATCTAGACCATTGACCGAATGAATGAACATAAAAAGTATATCAAAGATAGAGAGTTCTTTTTCTTTAAGTCCGTTATTTGCAAACATGCTTGGGAAAAAGGGCATAAAATTCAATGGGATTCGACAAAAATAATATTAAAAGAGCCCAATAATAAAAGACGAAAAATCAAAGAAAGTGCTTAAATAAAAATGCGGATAAATGTAGCTAGTATTTCAGCCGAATGTAGTCAAATTTGGTTACCAATGTTATAAAGAGAAATTTCCAATAATTAATTACCTGCGTTTTCAGGATAGCATCATAAGTTTGTATCCAGGTTTTCTTATGACTTATCATTAGAATAGTTGTTAATCGATACGCACTTCAATACACAAAATCACCAAACTGAGTTATACATATTTTGAAAACAAAAATAATCATACACAAAAAAGTAACAACATTATTAACATTTGCAAAATAAACAAAAAAAAGCGCTATCCTAATAAAAACCGTTTCTGGAACGTGCACTTCACTGGATTCCATTTCTAGTAGACTATCATATCATTGGAATGTCATAAAATAAAATATTTTATTTCACATTTCACCAGAGATGTGATCTACTACGAATGGACCTTAATTTGACAACAAAGTTTTGTAGTCTTAAACTTCAAAATATTATTGATTGTCTAGTTGTCCAATTTTTTTCGTTGTGTCAGATAGGGACCAAAAATTATTTCATTACTAGTAAATCTTGACAACGGTAGCTGAAACGCTACCGAAACGTCGAGGTAGAAATAAAAAATAAAAAACATTATTGTGGTTTGATTTTATAAAAAAATAAGAGAAAAAAAGTCGATAAGTAATGCCACAAGGAGCTTATAGAAGATAAATATAGGTAACAACAGCAAAATAGGTAATAAAATAAAATTTAAAATAGGAATATAATAATATATAGGCATAAAATCTTAATTAAATGTTTCCAACACCCTGTATCACAATAACAAAATGTTTCATCACTTTTCGTCACAGAATTTGTATAGAAAAACATTATTTAATATTCTCAACCTCTCGAAAATAAACTAAAATTCAAAACGACAATAAAATGAAAATTTATGCATACCAAAATTACTGCGGTCTACTACAAAACCAACCAATTTCCACATTTTTCTCTTTTAATTAAATTTTCTGAACTAAAATATTCTAAGCGAATTTTTGCTATATTTTATTTTAATAAAAATGTTTAGTAAATAAAATTCATATCAAGTAGTATAATAGGTAATCGATATAATGTAAAAGTCTCGATAACATACTGATAAACACTCTTACACCTTGCTATTTTTAAATGTTTACACTTACCGGTAAATTTCAAAAAAATATCACCAAATGCACTCTGGTTCTCTAAAGCTTTGAAGTTCAACTGGAATCAAGGTGACCTTAACTTCATTTAAAATATCTTTATGGATTCAAGCGCATGCCTAGGTTCAACTTTCGCTTTCCGCGAAGCGCCGGATCTCCCTACCGCATGTTCTGAATCATTATTTATGATGTAATATTGCGAACAGTCCTTTCCGAAAGGATAACGGCCGTATTTTTTTAAATAACTATTAAGGACCTCCTAAAACCTAAAGTGTAGGTCATTTAGTTTTGCTGACACAGTAAATCAATGAACTAATACAAAATTACACAACTCCTAAAGCTATTGCGTTTTCATTACGTGAATCATTTCACGATGTTCCATGTTCACTGCGTTCGTGTCTAGCAACATGTATCCCAGTCAGACGTTCATTCACTTTTCACCGGTAGTCTATGAGGTTACGAGTTTTATTATAGTCGGGAAGACAAATACCAATAAAGCAAATATAACTTTAGTTTATTTCAACAAATACTGAATATTTGAATGTAATAATTCCCTCACTAACAGGATATCGGATATTACAGAGTTGACATATACACAGTGGGCCACAGAAAACAGTCCACCTCGATATTTGTGAGTATTCCTTAGATTTTAAGGAAATTAGGAAAGGGGACACATTTTCACGATACAGGCATCTGTCATTTGCCAACCACTTATTTTTAAATAATTTCCAGTGGAATACATTAAATTAACAAATATTCGTGTTATCCAACAAAGAAGAAGTGGTGCCCTCACCACGATACTGGGTGCATGGTAATACCGAGCCCAACAAAATTGGAGAAGAAGAAGAAGGAAATATAGCATGTAAGCACATCATTAGTAAGTCATTTAGATGGAGTATTCAGACATAATGATGGTCGACGATTTTTTTCGATATTCACACCATCTTTGCAAAAAAGTCTTAATTAATTCAAAGTTCACCACCTCTTGAAAATGAAATAGTCCAGTGAATGAAGGAGGAAAAAAAGGCAAAGTTAACATTAATGACGCTCTGTTTTCATCTTCCGGTTGGAAGTTGCATTTGGTACATCATTAAACATGAGACAAAGTTCTGCATGAAAACGCGTGCGAGGGCGGAGAAAATGGCCCCAAAAGACCAGGTTTTCAGCCAATATCTCCTAAAATATGGCAGTTAGAGTTTTTCGGTTCAGATAAAAATTGAAGTTCAGGTAATTTTCTACAAAAATGGTCCTCATGATTTTTTTCGCAACATATATTTTCTGCAAAAAAATCGGGTTGAAATACCGGAAATTTTGAGACTTGCGAAATATGCAAGTTTTGTACAAAATTTGAGCTGAGGGGTGTTGGGAATCCATAATTTTCAATGTTTTGGATTGTGGAAACCAATTGTAGATGGCGCCACCACATTTTACGGATTGGGAAAATCCTCGGTGCCATGAGAAACCCTGTAACCAGACACTTTTGATGGATATTTATGTATCCGAGGGGTCTTGTTTTCCTCTCAGATGAGGCCTCAAGATATATTTATCAGGAAAACGGGCTATAAGATTAATTCTAGCGAGATGGACCTCACCAGTGGACCTGAATCTAGCAACAATCAGCTTTGAACATGTGGCAAAAAACTGAAGTTCATTAGGCTTTTGGTAAGGAAAACTGAAAATGCCTCAAGAGTGAAGAATATTTACCCATAATACTCAGCAACAATTTCTTGCAGATTCTCCGCAAATTTTTGCAAATTTTTTTGCAACCAGACTGATTGAGGTTTTTGGAAAAACGAGTTATAAACGTTCTCCATGTTTCATTTATTATAGAAAAATATATATTTTTTTATTTATTTATCAACGGGAGAACCCAATATAATGATACAAGAATAATACATTATAGACTAAAATATTACATAGAAAATTTTTAACAAAAGTACAAGAGATTCGCGAGTTAATTGTCCGGGAATTGATGGAAAAGGTATATAAAAATACATTGCAATCATGACATAAATCTGTTTGTCACCAGTCATCATCTGATTCTTGGCCAAGAACTTCTACTGGGTCTAGAGCTCCCTCTAGCTCTACCCCGTCAACAACTTCTTCTGAGTCTACAGTTTCCTCTAATTCTACCTCTTGGGATAACATATTAACTCTGTCTTTAAAATTCGAACACTGGCGTGACTCACACGAGCCACAAATAGATGAGCAGACGACACGAGCGCCACGTAGAGCACACGCGCGGCGAACGACGGAGGAACGAAAGTAATAAATTATAGCGTATACATTTAGATATTCTGGTTTTTCCCCGGGGTATCAAAGGTATGATTTATATACATCGATGGAGAGGTGGGAATTCCCCCGTTACGCTAGGGTGTTGAAATGTTAGAAATAAAAAGCAGGGAGAAAAAAAACACCAAAAAAAGTGCGTTTTTTCTTTGAGCCCGCGTTTTCTAATTTTATTGAAAAATGGACGACTTCGTCAAAAAAAGTAATTGCACAATCGAAAGGTAGACATTCTTAGCTTTCAAATGATGTATTATAGAGACCAATCGGATCATGTATACATTTTTAATTGATGGTTGTTCACAAAATTTCCCCCCGATCCAAAAACAGCAAAAATTTGGGATTCAATGAACAACGATTAAATGAAAATAAAAAAAAATTAGGGTATTCAAATTTCAGGGATAACAAAGGACTTTATGAGGACCCATAATCAAGAAAATTTTGAGTAAATTAGTGCAATACAAAAAAAATAGGAACAAATTCCTGGCGAGGTCAAAATTACCCTGGAGCAGAAAGTTTGACCCGTGTTCCGATATGGCCAAAAGAGTCAAGCGAGACTCAATTCACTGGGTATGATAGCAGCAGAATTTCTCTTTCACATGAATTTTGAATCATGAGAAAATATGAATTTTTCACAAAGTTATTGAATAATTTGTCCCCCCGCTGATGTGTAAATACACGGACTGTGCTCTCCGGCATACAGCACAGAAGCTCATTATTCGAGGTGCGCTTGGTGCCGTTTTACTCGAAACCGGTCAAATTTTCGAGAAAAATCATAGGGACCATTTTTGTAGAAAATTAACTGAACTTTAATTTTCATCTGAACCAGAAATCTCTAACTGCCATATTTTAGGAGATATTGACTGAAAACCTATTTTTCTGGTATTTTGGGGCCATTTTCTCCGCCCTCGCACGCGTTTTCATGCAGAGCTTTGTCTCTCATGTTTAATGAGGTACCAAATGCAACTTCCAACCGGAAGATGAAAATAGGGCGTAGTTAATATTAACTTTTTTCCTTTATTTACTGGAATAAAAGGCAACACCTATGGTTTGCTAATATGTCATTTTTTCTGTTACATCAAAAGTAAGTGAGTGAAGTGGAAGGAAAGGTTGTTGACTGAAGGTGTTCTCTTTTTAACTGAGATCTCAGTTATTCTCAGCTCACATCAGTAATGTGAGCGTTCTTTTTGATTTATTCACTTCGAAGTGAGCTGAGATTTTTCCTCCCCCTTCAGCGATGCTGAATGTGATGTAAGTGGGTATCAGTTGGACTTGAGTTGGAAATAAAGTGGAGGGGATGAAGGAATATTTGATTTTGTTTACATATAAACAAACATAATCTAATTTTCTTCCGTTTAAAATTATCAATTGACTAAATGGAAGAGGAATAATTATGGATACAATAACATTATATTAGATGCTAATACGAATTTATGTTTTTATAAGTCTCTTATTCACGGATGCGTCGGCAAATCGCGCGTTTCAATTAAGTAGTCCGTTCTTTTTGGTGGTTACTCGCATCACTTTATCTCTGATCACTTTAACTGAAGTGAGCTGAGATCTCAGTCAAAGAGAACACACCTATCGTAAAAATGTGGATATCATTTTATAGATGCTTTAACAACAAGAAATCTTATGGTTTTCAGTTTTGTTGGACTCATGTCCACTCAAGGGCGCCGAGTCTATGAATCCTTTGTTGTTACCGCAGAATATCATCAATATTTATGGAAATATTTGCACTAAGAAATGATCTACTAAGTGGCCACCAAGCTTTTTATTTTCACGCTTCACTATCTAAGAAATTTAAAAATATTTTAGTATTTTTGGCTGTTCTAAATGACTCTTTTATAGATATTATTGACTTATCTTGATAACTTTTGGCGGTTTCAATGCACTTCATTTTTTGTATAAATAGCCAACTACTACGTATTCAAGTAGGTATTCTATTTTTTATATACCCACATCAAAATTTATAACATCTAAATATAAATACAACTGGCATTTTATTAATAGTGGAATCTTACATTTTGGTGTGTTGGAAAATTGCGAGTTCACTTTCGATTTAAAATAATGTAGTCACAAAACTAAATGAGGTATCTAACTAATTATCATTATATAGCTCACATTAACGTGTTATGTCGGGGTTAGTACTAGAGTGCCACCAGTCACGTAGCTGTAGCTTTTACATGGGGAGGGTTTTGGTTTTTTTCATCTGATAGGTTTGGAAGGGGAAAACTTTATTGAAGGCGCCGCCTAAGGCAAAAACAATCGAGTGCCACGACCTAAAGCAATTTTTCAAGTTCAAAAAATAATGTTAAGTTTTTTTTTTAATTATTTGTTTGACTTGGCTACATCTAAAAGTATTTTTAAACATCGTTTTTCGTTTTGTCCCCTACTGCTGAAATGGTTATAAGTTATAACCATGTATATATATTTTTTAAAGGAGCCGTCCCTTTGCCGGCACCACCTCAGCCTCTTGGGCTTATTGTGGATGCTCTTAACATTCTGACTACAGCCTATTCAGCCAATTCGTTCCCTGTATTAGCTCATACAGGTTCATTGCTGGTTGGTTGTAGAAATATTCTGGAGTCATTTGGGGTCTTCCATTTAGTTTTTCCCTTATGTGGTCCAGCGTCTCACATTTGCATAATATGTGCAGAGCTGTTTCAGTGTCCTTTTTGCATCTCCTGCATGTGAGGTGTCCGTTATACAGCCCTATTTTGTTCAGGTGCTCCTTTGTGGGAAAGTGTCCAGTAAGAAGCCCCGTTATGGTGCGTAGTTTGTTCCTGCTCATTGAGAGCAGTTCTTTTGCTACTTTTTCTAATGGTTCTTCTATAAATTTCTTCCCATGTGTTTGCCTGGGCGTATTCTTCCAGAGTTTTATGGATTGTTCTTTTACCCACCCTTTTAACCATGACCTAGTGGAGCATCTGGGGATGCCCACAGATGGTTCGGGTCCGTTCATCAGTGTTGACGATCCTGCTCTTCCAAGTTTGTCAACTTTTTCATTGCCAGCGATTCCTTTGTGACCTGGGACCCACTCCAGTGTTACACTGTTCCGAGTCGCCAGTCTTCTAAAGTTCTTCGCCGCATTCCCATACCAGCCGAGATGTTACCTGTATATTAATTTGGGAGCACCTATTTTAAAAAGTGGTAGATGATTGAAAATTGAAGCTTTTATTAAAACAGAAAATCAATCTTACAAAAGTAATCTAAACCTTTTCATCTAAATTATTCACAATTGTTGAGGAATCTATTTCTATCGCCACATCCCGATGAATATTGCAGCAGTATAATAATAAAAAATTATTGTACCTTTATTGTATTTTCTATGGGAGGGTTAAAACTCCCAAAATCCTCCCCCTATATACGTTCCTGAGTGCTACCAAGATTCAGCTAACGCCTCGGCAGATAACATTATTATCCTGAGGTGAGTAAGAGGGCATGAAAAGAGTAAAGGTAATCGCATTGCCGATTCTTTAGCGCCAGGGAAGCGGCTGGACTAAAAACTTTAGGGCCCAGTGACACCTACGGGCTAACGACTTCGACGATTGCGGAACTAGCCAAACGTTACACCCATGCTCAATCCCTTAAGAGATGGGATGGAATCAAAGGATGCACTCTTGCCAGGGTCACCCTGGGCGACCTTGGGAAGCTGTCGCCGGAGAAATATTTGGTGATGACCAGGAAAAACCTACGTTTAACAGTGGTATTTTTGACTGGCCACTGTCAACTAAGGAAACACCTTCATACTATGGGGCTAGTGGACACACTTCTATGCAGGATGTGTGAACAGGAAGATGAAACTGTCAGGCATGTCTTATGCGAGTGTCCGGAGTCATCGTAAATAAGAGAGTGTGTATTCGGTGAGTCTTGGTCTACACCTGCCGATATAAAGAGATGTCTCTTAGTTACCTGTCCACCTTCCTGGAAAGGACAGGATAGACAATGACCTAGGAGGACAACTCCTCGGGAGGATGTACAATGGGCCTAAGTGCTGTGAACCTACACTCACCCTCCCTACTCTACACATACAGATAGCTTACATTACATTTTAGATCTCTCTAGGCTGCGTGAAAGGTTTTTGTTGAACTGCTACCTTTTCTCCAATACTAACATAGCTGTTGATGGACATTTTTAGCAATAGTTTCACCTCGTTGAAAAATTTTATCCAACACGCTTTCAAATAAGCCCCTAATAATATTTGTATCATTACACATAGTCAAAGAGTTAAACACGCACATTATTCTTTCAACCTTCACTAAGGGGAATACTTCCATAATTATCATATAAAATCAATAAATAACAAATTCCAAAGCAGAAATATAACATATTTATATTCTTCTGGCTTGTAACTTCTGTCATACTGAAGATCATATGTCACTATCAAACTAAGTATCAGCTATAATACCAAAAACATTGATCATTTTCTCATAGATTCCGAAAGCGTGTTGCTTGGGTAACAACCCGACGCCGAAGGCGGAGAATTGTTACCTTGAAGCAACACGCTTGAGGAAAGTTATGGCAAAATTATTGCAAATTATCAATGTATATTCGGTAAGATAATTTTTCATACAAAAATTATTATCCTCTTTTAATCGGTCGATTAAATTAATATTTTTGTTTCCAAATCTTGAAACTGACATTTTTTATAACTGTCAGATTGACAAGTTTACTCATTCGAAAAAATATTCTTCAATTATCTTGGAAATGCTAAGACATAAACGATAATTAGGTACCCATGGGGTTCTTATCAGCGTAACGGATTGCTAATTGGCTATTTTTGAACACGTGACAAAAAATACACAGTTTTAAAAGGTTTAAATGTCAAATAAAAAATTATTAATGAGTTTTGTAGAAGTAATAGCAGTTTATCTGCTATAAAGATTATTGACTCATGATTACGTATATTTAACTGAAGTTTCAGTTCGACGTAAATATTTTCTAACTGATTATTTCGATATGGAGTTTATTTTTATCTAATCACACTTAATAATAATTTTCAAGTAATGTGGGTAACTGGAATTATCGAGAACTATACAGACTACCGGTAGGTGATAAGTGATCAAATTTATGGTATACGTTTCACAATATTCCGTTGGCTAGGCATCTTTTTATAAATCTCTCATTGTACACTGTACAGTAACCAATAGCAGATCCGTGATCGTTTAAATGTAAATACTACATTAATTGAATTTATTTTGTGAAAAAAATCACTATTTATTGGAATAGAACAAATTAAAATGTTGAGACATAAAGGGGAGCCCTCCGTATACTCTTGGATTTATTATCTAATTGGCAGATGTTATCAAAAATTGTTTTTTTGTGGTTTAATGACTCTTCATAACACAGCAGTATTAATTCAGTCAAATTCTAATAAGGCAGTGGCGTGGTCCACATCGTTAAATACATTTTAATGTTGTTCATGTTCATGTTGTTCATAAGCGTTCGTTTTGAACATTTAATAGCAGTGGCTGGAAGTAGTATTTGTGGTATACAATTTAGGGGAAGACGAAACATGTGAATGGATTATGGACATGTTACAACGAGTTTGCTTAGTACGCTGAAACGTAAGACCTCGAGCCCAGTAAGGGATGTGCATTGTGTATATTGTTTTATTTTTTGTATAGAATTAAATGTATTTATTTATATATTGTCGTTTGTCGTAGGTCGGTAAAGTACAAATAATTTAGCTTTAATTGGACTTAAAATGGTGAACTAAACGAAACAATCTATCAATACGCCATCTATGAACGTTACAACGAAAAGTCAACTTCTGTGTACGGTGTCTTGTAGGTCTCGTTCGAGTTTTTATGCACTCGCGGTAAGTGGCGCTCCCTCTCTAAACAGCCGTCACTGTAGATGGAATTTATTTCAGCTTCTGTGAATTCTGTATTCCTGTTTCCCCGAAATCGCTGGGAAGCAGCCTGTTGATTCATTTTAGATTCTCAAATTTTTATATACAGTGCTATTCAAAAGTCCCCTCCCCCCCCTCGTATCTTTTTAACGGCTTCACTTATATTAACAAAATTTGGAGGGTGAAAATAAAGTGATGTAAACTTCTCTACGAATGGTAACAGGTGACGTAATAGTAATAGATGACGTCACAGTGCCACTCTGGCCAATAATTTTAAATAGGACCTTATGGCAAGTGATAATATCTCGTTTGAAAGGCATTGACATTGGCTACTTAGCCATATTAATTTTGTTTGGGTTTAAACTAATTTTGACGGATAAATTTAATAAATACCAAAATTATTGGAATTATTTTTTTAAATTTAATTAATCAAATATCAACAACGGATTCTTATAGCAAGTGTTCGAAATGTGCTCCAGCTACTTCCTGACAGTAATACATTTTATTAGTAAACTCTTGTCGTACTCGTTCGAATGTGTCAGCTGAAATTGCACTGCATTATTCAATAATTCTTTCTTTCAAAACGCCAATGCTATCTGGTGCCGTAGTATAAACCTTGGATTTCAAGTACCCCCATAGAAAAAAATCTGATGGTGTCAGATCTGGGGACCGAGGTGGCCATTCTATAGGACCTTGCCGGCCGATCCATCTACCTCGATATTCTTCATCCAGGTAACGTCTTACTGCACCATAATAATGTGCAGGAGCACCATTTTGTTGAAATGTTATTTCCAGATAGCCGAATTCATCTGGATTATCTTCCAGAATTTCAAGAATTAACGGCTCAATTGCATTTTGTAATATCTCTAGATACACTTCACCGCTTAAATTTGAATTTAGGAAAATAGGACCAACTATGTGGTTTCCCAAAAATACCTGCCCAAACATTGACTTTCTCTGGAAATTGGGTATGTGTCACTTCAATACCTTAAATTTTGTGTATTCACATTTCCATTGAGGCAAAAAGTACTTTCGTCACTAAAACAAATTGTTTTTGTGTAATGTGGGTTTTGACTAATTTTATTTGTCATACATTCACAGAATTCGAGTCTTCTGTCTTCTGTCGGAGTCGTCATCCGAAAGGTGGTGCACCATTTTTAACTTGTATGGATGAAATTTATTTTTAGCCAACACTCTCTGTACTGTACTTTTACTTACTCCACAGATAGACGCAACTTTCGTTGAAGAGGAAGTAGGGTTTACTACCATTTCAGCAACTACTTATATCAATTTTTTTATCATCACTAAATGTTGGTCGACCAGATCGTTTGGATTCTTGAACACTACCTGTTGCTTCAAACTTGTGAAGAAGCTCCTTCAAATAAGTTCTCGAGATAGTGCGAGATTCTTTCTAGATTCACCAATTATTAAGATAGCTGCCTGCTACTTTGTCGGCTTGAGTACGTACCATTTTGCCTATGCAAACTCTTAAACGTCTCGTTAAACAATAATAAAATCAAATATTGAGGCTATTTAGGAAAACTTTGCAAAGCAACAATAGTTATTTGTATACTAAGGCCGCAAAATGCTTTTTCGTGTTCCGAGAGAGAGAGATTATCGCCAAGGCCGCTCCGGCCGAGGCAAGATAATCTCGAGGTCGCGAAAACATTTCGCGGCCATAGTATACACAATATTTTTCGTGCAACCGTGAAAATTACATAATTTCAATAAACATTATGTCTCTTTAGAAAAGACAGTTAGTTTTTGGTTCGAAATACATTGTTATTGTCATATTTCAGAAATGTCAAATGCTGTAGTGGCGTTCAGTTTGCCGGCAGTCACTATGGGAACGGCCGTAAAAATTTTTGTCGGCCGTCACTCTGGGTAACGGCAAAATATCATTTTGCGGCCTCTGTTGCGGCTGCAAAATGCTTGTTTTGCGTCCGGTTGCACGAAAATACTATTAAATTGAAAACGTCAATTTTTCTGACAACTAACCAGAGGTGGACTGAAAAATCTTCAATATTTAAATGTGAAATAATAATTTTGGTATTTATTTAATTTATACGTCAAAATTAGTTTAAACCCAAACAAAATTAATATGGCTATGTAGCCAATGTCAATGCCTTTCAAACGAGATATCACTTGCCATAAGGTCCTATTTAAAATTATTGGCCAGAGTGGCACTGTGACGTCATCTATTACTATTACGTCACCTGTTGCCATTCGTAGAGAAGTTTACAACACTTTGTTATCATCCTCCAAATTTTATTAATGTAAGTGTAGCCGTTCAAAAGATACGAGGGGGGAGGGGACTTTTGAATTACATATATTTTTTTATTTAGCAAATTAGTTCTAGTCTGTGTTTGGTTAGGTTAGGTTTGTACGTGGTCTCTCTCCAAAGGTAATTTCGTGTTCCATTGTAGGCATTTTTTCTCTTGCAACTTCTGTTTTCTTCTGGTCCTTCAGGTTTTTAGGTATCTTTTTGAATAGTTCATCTTTCATCCTGTCTTCGTTCCTGTTTCAACTTGAAGAATGAAAAATATTCTCTATCCCAATTTCTTATCTCCATTTTCATAAAACTTAAATATGCATTGATTTTTTCCCAATTCTCAAGAAATGGATCATGTTTATTTCATGCGTTCTTAGTTGAAAGTAAATATCTTTTTCATTGTTTGTTTACAAGGATGTCCTCGGTTTACAATCAGTTGAACGCTCGAAAAATTATCGGGCATTGGTATTTAAAATATGGCGTCGCCAATAACTTAAAACTGTATCGAATGAATCGTTTGTGTGGGATATACTGACCATTTTCTCGATACCCATACTTTATATATCGCCCAAACTGTTCATAAAGATGTAAAACTGCCCGCCCGCGAAAAAGATAGCGAATGTGAGAGTGTCGCTAAATCCAGAGGCGGCGCTAAGCTCTTCTACACTATATTTTTCAATTAGAAGTGAAAACATTGTTATGAAAACGAAGAAGAGTTTACTAATTTCATAGAAACTAGAGTTACAATACTCGCCAATTACTTAAATGAACTAAGATGAGCCCAGTGAAATTTCTAATCCTCCTGACCGACAACAATTAGACACGGACACGAATAAATGATGATAGGCTACAGCTTGCACGCTACTGAAACTTCTACACTGGTTGGGTTTATCCAATAGTACTCGATATAAAACAATCGATATCGATATATTACTTTTCTAGCTCCTTTGAAAAATCAAGTTTTATTAATATTGAACAAGCAATACTAAGAACGTTCATATTTGAGGCCAAGATCAATACCAAGACTGTCTTGATGTTGCTCTTGCTTTGCTCATCACTAACGATAACCAGGAGAGCATTATAGAAATGGAAGACAAAATCGCCAAAGTGGAAAGAAGAAGGACGACAAATATTAATATTCGAGTAATTGGGAATGAAAAATATTGAAAATAGTGTACAACCATATACTGGTGATAAAAAATAGAAGAAAAGTGAGAGTATACGAAGAATGAATCAATAATTTTAAGGGGGATATGACAAAGAAACAAGAAGGGAGAAAATAAAAAAAGGAGCTGAGCAATTCTACAAAGATTATCTGCTGTGAAGAAAATACTAAATAGAGGAAGAGAAGCTACGTGGAAGCAAGAGATTTGACAGAAAAAAAATTAATGTAACAGTTCATAAACCAAAGTAAAAGCCTAAAGGAAGTGTGAATGAGAAAAAAAAAGACATACGGCTAATAAGAAAGCTTTAAACATGAATGCAGGGAAAATAGTTGTGCACAATTTTATTGCGGAAAAGCTTGTAGAGAAAATTAATTAACAATAAAGATAGAATGGATTAATGGAAGTGAATAACGATGAATGGTGGAACAATTTATATTTTTGGACAAAAAAATCATATGGATCACCCTAATTTCAATTAGTTCTTAAACTTAGGTATATGATATGATAATTTTGCTGTTGGACTTATAGCCATAATAGTATATTATGCAATGAGCACAAATTGATGCCCATTTTGCACGAGGATGAAATTTGCAGCACGAGCCGAAGGCAATTGCTGCGATTCATACGAGTGCAAAATGGCCATTTTGTTGCGAGATGCATACTATACTTTTTCTATAACATATCGTTCCCGTTTAATACATACATACATTGCAAAAACTTAGAGAGAAATAAACTGATAATATTTCATTACTCCGAATTCCCCGCTAATGGGCTATCTATCAGAATTGAAATATGAATTGAAGAAATATGTAAATTTTTTTATTGCTATTTCTAATAGGTACACAGAAATGGAAGCCTATAAATATGTAGGTATTTGTAGAAAACAACTATGAAATTACTCGTTACCTACTAAAACTTTGACAGAAACGATCTGCTGACATTTCATAAATTTGACGCTGGACGTCAAAATTTGACAAGCCGTAGTCGTTGTGATATTAGAGTGAACCTAAACCTAACACGAAATATTCCATTTCGCATTTGTTGCTTAGCAGCTTGCCTAGCAGCCGATGCAAAAATGAAATTCTGTACAAAATGTGCTTGTTTATGATTGAAGATACGGTTACAAAATGAACATTTATCGAGGTTGTTGTAGAAAAAATGATTAATGAAATTAAAATATTCAGTAAACGTTCCAAGTTCTTGGCCTTTAAGCCAAGCTGTTCCCATCAAGCTTAACAGTTCTTCTCAACTCCTTCCTTGTTTATATTTGCTTTAATCGTAAACATACCCAAGTTAACGTAACATACTATCTAGATGTTGCATATGGCTGCACTTCTCATCTCAAGCAGTGAATTTGTGACAATTTCTATTGCATTCTAGCCATAATACAGCTTTTATAGTTGGAAAGTTTCTTTTGAACTGCATATCTTAAACTTCCTTAAAAGTGAATCAGCACCTGTCATTATATTTCAATATAAAAGAGATACAATCGAATATCATCCACTGTTTAACACTATTTATGTTTAAGTGTTGCCACTTTTTGAATTGTTGAGTTTTACTCTCAAGAAAATGTCTACGTTTACGCTTATGGTATAGCGATGAAGGGAATTAGCTACAATACGCCTTCATATTCTCAACTAAGGATTAGATCACCGCGATGATCAGAAATAATACTCGGTGTCTTTTTCATTTCTCTCCCGTGGTGCTAACTGTGACAGTAACATATCGGATTTCTTTGACTACCGAAGAGTAGTTCAATAAATATTACATATCATGTAGATTCAACACCTTTACGAGGGTATTCTTTTGTTAAATAAAAGAAAAATCTACTTCTCGTATACGTTTACAAAGTATACATTAATTATCCGCCATTGACATCGTTCGCCATTGGTCTTTATTTTGATGCTTTTTACAAGTGTCTATTTGTCTTATAATATCAAAGAATTAACCCTAATTTTACCGATAAAGAACAAATCTCCTAATTCTTCAGATAAACATTTTTGAAATGCCCAGTTTCACGATATCCGACATTTCGATCTTCTTGGATCAGCTTACGTAGTCCATCGACTTCAACATTGTTGTTATATACAACAATAAAATAAAAAAAGACAAACCTCGTATAATTGTTATTAATTAATTCATCATGTCAATAAGGATAAAATTATCTATTTCTGTCCTTTTATATTGTCGCAAATGGTACCGTCACTGAAGTAGGCTTTACAGATCCTGTTGATGTTCCACCTCGTCTTATGTCATTAAATTAAGATAAAAGTGGAGGAAAAAAAACTCGACATAATTAGCGTATCTTTTCCACTAGTTAATTCCGTAATTAATATTGTCAGATTAAGAAATGCGAAATATTTTAAATAAAAAGTCAACCAAGTTGCACCACAACTTATAACGTTTGTCGAGAGATAAAACCAGTGAACATTCTTTAGTAGAGTTTTGCCTCAACGTCGATTGTGTTTACGAGTTTACCAACACTAAATTTCTTGCAACCAGACGTTCTTAATTAAATTCATCGTACTGGCTAAGTTATATTTTATTTATTTATTTATTTTGAAAACGTAATATTTCGTGTATATTAGTATTGAAATCTTTATTTCTTCAATTTATTTAAAGAGCTGACAACGTTGGAATTATTGAAGGGTTCTTAAGATTAGATGTCTGGCTTATTGTGTCACGACTTGTCATTGTTTCATTTAGATTATTTTTGACACTTCACAATTTTTTTCCAAAACATACACAGTGCAGTACACAGTAATATTCCACATTAGACTATTCCAGAACACGTGACAATATTAATAGTGATTATTCCGAAATACCCACTTTCTATTCCATCTATAAATAGTTTGATCCCATAAATGTGAATATAATCTTCTATCTTCTATCTTTTATCTTTTATCTTTTATCTTTTATCTTTTATCTTTTATCT